>VHKM01001360.1:2500-24073 GCA_007210695.1 Neogobius melanostomus
TAAGTTTTTACTTCTTTCTGCTCCTTTTCATTCATGTTAATGCTGTTGTTGCATTTGTTTTAATGAATGAAATAAATAAAAAATGAAATGAAAAAAAAAAATGAAATTAGTCGCGTAATTGGTTTCCACAACGCAGGCGACCCTCGTGTCTGGCACTCACTAGCTTTGATTGATCTTATTGAATTTTAAAATCTATACAATGAAACATTGTTATTGATAAGAGAATACTGTACCTTTAAATCTACAGGAACAATGCTTTTCACGCTCTCCCACATCTAGTGTCACCAGGAAGATCTTGCTCTCTGGTTGCCAGGTCAGGTTGTTACTCGACCTCAATATATCCACACTAAGGTGGAATCAATTATTTATTATTATTATGACTCATATAAAGAAAGATCTAAAAATGTAAGTTTACAGAATCTTCAATGAAAGCTACCGAGTCGTCTCCTGTACTTTGTGCGACGAGTGTTGTGGTCGTCTTCTGACTGTCACGGGTAAGAAAGACTAATGACAAACAAATAATAATACAATAAAAAGGAATAAAACATGAACAAATCTATAATCTACATAACTACAATTACAGAGGAGTATGCTTATAGTAGCAACCTTAAGCTTGAGAGGCATTATGATTGTTTATGTATATGACTGTATGTGTGTATATTATATCATATAGAAACGTAGGTGTGAGTTATTAATTATCTATTGTGAAGCCCCAGGGCTTGTATGAGTGAATGTAACATGACAGACAGCCTCCATACGTTTTCTTTTGTTGTGTGTGTTTTACTATGATTATTATTATTATTATTTGTGTGTGTGTGATTTTGTTGTTGTTGTTTGTTTCTATTGTTGTCGTTGTCTCTTAATTTATACTAATGTGCTTGTTTGTTCTATGTAGAAATTTGTTTTGTTGTTTTTTCTATGTGTCCTTAATAAAAAATTACAAATCGCAAAAAAAAAAAAAAACTCCATCATGGGCTATTTTGATCCTTGATTAAAGTAATCTCGCATCATAACACATTCACACAGCCCAGGGGTTCCCAAACTTTTTTGGCTGGGACCCCAAATGTACACGTAAACAACTCGGGACCCCCATTGTATAACGTTATTGCCTCTTACACTACTTTAGGGAAGAAAAACAGTTAATATGTATTTAAAGTTAGCTTATTTTGAATATTTGAATGGATTTCACATGCTGTATGCTGTTTTACACTAAAAAAATATACTAAAACAGTAGCATTTTAAAATTTATTTCAGCCTGAAATCATCTGGGACCCCACCCAAGCCTCGCGACCCCCCGAGGGCTCCCGACCCCCACTTTGGGAACCACTGACATAGCCCATATACAGGCTGCATATTGTGTATGTTAGGAACAATGTGAGACCGCTGGATAAATGGAGTTAAACTAAACATCTGACAATCATGGAACAGAAATGTGTTTGAACTCGTGCGTAAAAGTCTCAGGAGGACGACTTATTCAGAGCATCATCTGCTCATCAATATCAGGCTCACATTACACTGATACCAAATGTAAGTGGAGCTTATTATTTGCATTTTCTCCATTTTAAAGCTTTATTTAAAAAGTAGAAAAGATGATACGTTTGTAACACAATATGTTCAGCGGGGACAGTGAACAGTATATGTAATGCTTTGTTGTCAATGATATATTTTGATTTATCATTAGTGCTGTAATCTTTGCAACTTTAGATTTATTTTGTGTAATGTGAGGTTTGCAGCTGATTTTATGATCGAGTGTTAGACCAAGAAATGTTTGTTCATAAACTCTTTCAATCATTGTTCATTTTAGTTTTGCATTTGTTCCTTTCATTCCTTGATTTGTGAAGAACATGTCTTTGGTTTTGGTCGTGTTTAGAGACAGTTTATTTTCAGATTCATACAGAATGTTTTCTCCTCTATTACTGCAGCTGAAGGACAGGCGTGTTTTCTAACAGAGCACAATGAGTTCATCTTCATCAGAGCTGTGTTTCTCTGGAAGTGCAGCTGTGCTTCTGGTTGGACAAAATACTGAGTCAATCAGAAACAGAACAGGTCATAGTCAGCTGTTACCGGGCAGATCAGAAAGAAACCAGCAGGTGGTGAACTCAGCTCAGAGACTCAGACGAGGCTTTACAACATTAATACAAACATTTCAGAAAGTTTCAAATACAAAACGTTGATGATTTGTTAAGCTGTTTATAGAGCTGATCATTAAAGGCTTTGTGTTACACTCACATTCTTCACTGAGTCATTTACAGGAAACATTTCTCTCACAGACCTGCTCCACAGGTCGAGCAGGTGAACGGCGTGTGGCTAAATGTAATGAACGCTAACGTGACCAGGGCGACTCCAAAACACACTCTGGAAAGAGGATTCCTGTGAAGCTTTGCACCTTCCTAGCACTGCTTAAAGCCTGGCTCCAACACTTTCTAAAGTCCATCAAATGTTATGAGTAAAGTGACAACGCAGGGCTGGCTCATGTTTTTAACCACGCTGAGATAAAAGCTGAAGATCTATGATTGACAGGTGGAGCTCTGTGGGCGGGGCTTCCCGCCTTTATGCCCTTTTAGGAACAGCCATGTTTAATTTCACAGAGCACTCGGGATCATTACTATGAATGGGGCTGAATGGATCATCATTGCTCTCTTGTATCTTATATCTATGGAAGCAACAGACACTTCCACAGCTTCCTTTATTCCATCAATCAAATTCAACTCTTAGACCATCTGTGCCCATTCATTTCACTGGAGCTGCTGTTTCACCCACAGGGGGCGCTAACCTCCTCTATGAACATCAAAGGTTCAACGTGATAAACTGAAAAGTTCAAGAATCATTTGTGGTTTCTTCAAGTGTTTAGTGTTTTCTCTTCTTGTAAAATGCGACGCTCAGTCGTTTGTTTCTTCATTTTTCTCAAAGTGTGTAGGCTCTCAGTCGTTCAGGAACTTTCTATTGTAGTGGATGTTTTCAAGATGGTGGACTGGACTGGGATGAGAGGGTTCAGAAGCTCCTTTCACAATCTCCGCCCTAAAACAATCATTGTCCATCACAGCCTTAGCGAGCTGGATCTGCCCCATAGAAACTAATGGAGCAACTGTGTTTGTCTTTTAAAGCTGATAAACCAGCTGAAAAAAGCTCCGCCTGAGCTAATACACTCTGACCGTCCGTCTGTGGCTTTAAGACTTCCATGAGCTGTAACTGTGTTCATTTGAATAATTAAACTTTATTCTTTAACGACTACAATAACTAAGTTTGTGTTTTTATGACCAGTATTACTGAGCCTGTGATACAGAGCGAGAAGAATCACTGCTCATGCTTTAGTATGATCAAATAGATACTGACCTTTAGGGACCGTCAACAAATGACTACACTAGCAACTCAAAGGAAAAGAATGTGTGGTTTTACTTCAATAGAGCCCAAACACCTTTAGAACATTAGGACTCCTTATGGGCCACTGGATCTAGGACTAACATTGTAAAGTGGTTTGGGGTCACTGGGGTCAAATGTGAAACTATTTAATACAAATATCACTTTGTTTTCCATGGAGTTTAGTCATTTGTTGACGGTCCCTAACCAGAGCGTCTTCTGAGCTCAGGCCTTCTGCAGAGCGTCTCTCACTAGAGCAGGGGTGCCCAAAGTGGGCCCGCGGGCCAGTTCTGGCCCGCCAAAACAATTCTGTTGGGCCGCCATAGAGTGACCTACTTTTGCGCTGTATAGACCCTTTAACTGCTGACATCATCAGTGACATCAGCTGAAGGCAGGAAGTGATCAAGAGAAATAAGATTAAACTAAAACTAGCGATTTTAAGTGTAAAACTACACTGAAAATGTGGTCCTGTTGTGGCTTAAGGTGGAAGAACAAGAGGAATGACATTTGAGACGATAAATAAGGTTTATCTGATATTTCCAAAAACAGTTAGAAATTTGTTATCGTTACTATGACAACAGCTACAATGGAAATAGATAGGAATCCAACTTCCGCCTCCAGCTAAGCCTGGAATGTTTACAAACAATTAAAGGGTCTATAGTTAATACTAACTCTCCCATTCATTCTCAATGGTAAATATGGATGCAGTACACTTTTTAGCCACCAGCGTCAAATTGGGGGCGCTGTTTCACTCCTTTCACAAAGTTAAGGAAACACTGTGTCTTGGTGTTTATCACAGAGCGTTGTAGCATCAACTTTCCCAGTTTTCCAACTTTTATGGCAAAATTTGTTGACATCAACATAGGTCATGTTAAAAATGGACTTATAAAGAATTGATGCTGAACTGACACTTTCAAATGATCTAATGTGGCATTTCCTTTGAGTTAATGAAATGAATCAGGTAAAGTCACTGTAGATACAGGTGTTTTTTTACATTTTACATATTGCTAAAATTGTTGGTTTTGTTCTACTAAAACTAGGCTTTTGCCATAGTTAACATTTGTTTTAATGTACCATGTTATTTGCATAGATAGAATTAAATACAAATGTATACCAAAAAATAAAATCATATAAAGTAACCATTATTATTTGCAGTTATACGTGTTTCACGCTTGACATCGCCGTGTTTGGCCCGCGACCCACAGGCACTTTTCATTCTGGCCCTCGGAGACAAAAGTTTGGGCACCCCTGCACTAGAGCCTTTCCCGGTGCTGGTATTTGATTAAAGGGTAGTTTGTGACTAAGCCGTGAGTAGTGCTTCTCTCTTCACAGAAGTGTGTGTTAAGCTGGAGAATAAAGCGTCCACTGTGGGGCAGTTGGGACGTGGATGTGGATTGTTCTAAAGTCTGGGGCGACTCCAGTGACGGCCCTGTCCTCCCTGGTCTGGCCTGGGCTGGGACTGGCTCTGGGACCTCAGACTGAGGGGGACAAACATTGATCTTTCTGGTTCTCTCCTCTGGTGGAGCAGGTGAGAGCATGTGATGCTGCTGTTGGACGTGTGCCATGGTTAAACAGGTTGGATCTGCCTCAGGGGAAACAGAGCTCATAGTTTTCATGATAAAACTATGTGCAGTCAAAGCCACAGTCTTCGGGTGAGGCTCAGGCCACACTGTACGAGCAGGGGGACCTCCTAAAGTCTTTTTGTTTAGAAGAATGCGCTGAATAACGTGGTCTGGAGACGTGTGAGGAGGCTCTTCATCAGTGGAGTAAAAAGTGAGGGGCTGAGGGCACAGGCGGGTGGTGAAGCAACTCGTCTGCTTAGGAACGTTACTAACTATAGTTATTCTGAGGTTTCTGTAAAGACCAAAGCACAAACGTCAACACTGGAGTAAATGTAGACTTTCTATTTCCTTTCTACGGTTATTCTGGAGATTTAGCCGTCCCGTCTTATCGCTCCATTTCCTGATTGAACCTGTTTTCTGATTGTGTAACTTGTGCAGTTTATAAGAGGAAGCACTTTTAACGCAGTGATTTGAACCAGGGCTTAAAATGTTTGACCTGCTGAGTCCACCAGGCCCAGACCAGATCAGGACTAAAGAGGCTGAACCATAGACCATAGACATAGTTTCTGCCCAAAAGCAGAAACATTTAACTTTTTAATATTTCAAATCCAGAATGGGTCATTCCTGGTCTGGTCGGTGCAGCCCGGTGTCTGAGAGACGATCCACGGGATTTGTTTCTGAGTCAAACATGTATTTGTTTTGCCAGTTTTAGTGAAACACTCGTGAGACTTTCACTGAAATCACTGTTTTTGAAAATACTGTTATGAAAGGCATTAACAATGTCATTTCAGTAGAAAAAGATCGTGGATCGTGGCTAGAGTTTTTCTCTCACTACATTCAGTCCCTCAGGTAAACTGTTCTGCTTTGGGCCTAATGAAAGTAGAAAGCTCTATTGATTCTTTCTTGTGTTTTCTATGTTTCTATTGTTGTTTGTGTTTATCTGTAACTATAGAAACAAACAGTGGGACATTCTCTAAAGGTGGACGGGGACAAAGGTCTAAGAGGGACAGGTGCTCACTATGTGGTGCGCCCTCTGCTGGGTGAATGCTGCAGGTGATTTATTTCTCCTGTTGTGTTTCTCGTTGTCTGCTCTCACTGTAAATGAAGTTGATCCGCTGTCTCCCTCTGCTGGCCACACCGCGGTATCACAGCGAGTGAAGGTCATGTGATCAGAGGAAGTGATCTGTCGCTCTAGAGCGTTTAACCCTCTGGGCTCCTATAGGGACTGTTTGTGGACTTTCACATCTTCATTTTTATGGCATTGTTTCTGTGTTTATTGGACGTCCCTCAGATCCACCTCAGGATAATCATCTTTGGAAACGTTCATTTTGTTTATTTCAGAATGAGCTTTCTTTGTTCATGTGCCCTACACTGTAAACTGTGATTAGTAAACCTTACTCAAAAATTGCCACAATTTAATTGAGTAAAAGTTACCGTTATACAAACAATTAAAGTTACTCTAAATGATCAAGGAAACTTTACTCTTTACAAATTAAGGATTCATTGATTATTTAGAGTAATCCTTTTCTATTAGCGCCTGATTAATGAAACTTGTAATAACCTTAGTATTGTACAGTGTATATTGTAAAACATTAATACTCAACATTTCTGGTTTGTAATAAAACCAAAGTTGGTTAGAACTAAAGAGCATTTATTTTTTTAAATAAACAACAAACAGTTTTCTTCAAAAAAACAAAGGAGAAATTAGACATCAGTAATCTCTTAGACAAATGTAAAAGGTTTTTTCTCTGCATTTCAGAACAGATTATTTCTGAATTCCTCCAGTAGTTTATGTAAAAATTGCTCAACTATTTCAGGAGCACATGGTTCTACTCAGAATCTGGCTGATCAGGGTACAAGTTGTTTTGCTCTACATTGGTATCCTCACTGTGACCCTCAGTGTCAGAAGACTGCAAGACAAAGTTTCCTGTAGACATGTTTTCTAAAGAATGAACTAGGAAAAGTTGACTGCCATTCATTTATACCACAGGTGATACTAAAACCTGGCATGAACAAGCCCAACATGCTGAAATAACTTCAGATTGCACTTGGGGCACTGGTAGTTGTGGGATGGTGATCTAGCACAGATGGTTGATGATTCTACGGTTACAGTTCCAGTACAGTTATTGGTAGAGTCTTGTCTCTCTTTTCCACAATGCGCCTCTGAAGAAAGGTGCGGGTGTGTGGGTATGCAGTGTTGAAACTGAAGTACATACTGAGGCTGTAAGGAAGGCTTCTACCCATCTACTTTCACCACACTGGGCTCAGCACTGGTCGTCACCATTTTCCAATCGTTCTTCTTCAGTTGAATGGTTGGATAGGGTTTAGCAGGATCCCCCTAAATACATGAAAACAAACAAACATGTTTACACTTAGTTTTTTCAAAATACATTAGATGAGCCAAATTATGAATATACCAACATAATTCCTATTTCAAGTTAATGTGTTTTCCCATTCATATAAGATCTAGTAGTCAGCCATGTAGACAGTTCAGATGCCTTCCTCTCCCAGTGTGATGTAGTGTTTGATATTTGATATCACGTCATACTGGTCAGAAAACAGCAGGAATTGTAAGAAATAGACACGAGACAGTTCTTCTGTTGCTTTGACCAAACCATTTTTTGTGGGTCGAAGGAGCTACTCGAAAGAATAATGTGAAAAAAAAAAATATATATATATATATAATATATATATATATTGACATTTGCGAAATGGTCACATTTTATTTGTGAAACTTGTTTGACAAACATAACATGTGCAATGCATAAAAAACATACTACTGTGTATGATGTATTAAGGCCGATATTTCAGTGATACCAAGTCAGTCAAAGGAAACCTTGCATGTCACCAATATGGGATCAGAGATCATTTTGAATTAACGTTTAACAAATTACAATGTCAGTGAAATCACATTATTGTCTTTGCCCAAAAGTACTGGAGGTCTTAAAGTATTTGCTTGTGGCTCACGCTAGTAGTGAATCTCAATGGTTTTTGGTCAGACCTTTGGCCTTTTGTCTTCAGGTGCCGTATCTTAAAGCTACTGCTGATTATTTACAAACAATCTACAAAAATGTCACTTTATTCATAAAAACACTTGTTGGGGTCAAATACTCAAATACTCGCAAACGTCTAAGTTTTTTACTGCAAAATATAATTTCAATATCTCCCTTAAAAAATGAAAGCGCTTTAGTTTACCTCCCTGTACTTTCTGTTCTAAAGGATAGCGATTAGCCTCATTGTACAATAGTTTGGCAAATATTGTTAATGCTATAATACCGTGGCTGTACACAGTAAACCCTGATAATTCAGCAGAAATGTAAAACTTTACCACAGAACTTACCATTTACAATTCAGGCTTACTAAAGTTGACATTTGTAAAACATGTAAGTACAATTATATTTTCTTAGTTTATACAATATATATTAATACTGAGGTTTCTGATGAAGCTGTAGAGGACCAGAATGCTCACATTCTCTTACTGTTTACATGAAATTCAACAAGTTAATTTAGTATTCCTATTTCTGGCTTTGTGCAGCTGATTAATATAGTGATGTAATTGAACCTAACTATACGGTTAAATATCATCATATTTATCAACCACTCTGCCACTATGATGTAAACCTGCACTGCTAATACTGAACAATAACAGTTTGTTATTATAGTTCTGTTTACTTTAGTATTATTACTGTTTACATCTTTTTGTCCCACAAAGTCCTTGGTAGTCGTATGTTATATAAGATTACCCACTATTTACTATTTAATTGTTGTTTTCACATTTCTGCCTATTTGCACAAGCTGAGTGTTCTCTAAGAGCTGAAGTAAACAAAGTACATTTTCTCCATTGTTGAGATCAATAAGGACTATCTATATCTTATCTTCTTATCTTATCATTATCTTATTTATCTTTCTTTCTTATCTTATAATCATTTTCCAACTTTTTTTTTGTTCTCGTGATTATAAGCTGACAAGACATGCCCTTGAGGCAAACTAATTTCATAATCCACTTTATTAGAAAATAAAAACAAGAGGCAAACAGTCCATAGTAGAACCACAACCTTTCCATTTTGAGTCATTTTTTTTACAATAGATCAGCGGATGTCACAATCCTAAATTTTTTTTAATAATGATTTATTGTGAGTAAAATTAATAAAGAGCCGGAAACAGAAGAAAACAAAACTTGGTGTGATTAATCTTTTATAATAAGATTTTCTCTCTATCATGGTGGACTTCATGAATTCACTCCGATTACAAAAGAGTTCTTTTGGGACTCTTCCTTAGGGCACATTATGCATTATTCATGAATGGAATCCGATTTGTCTCAGGTTTTACCGGTTGGATCCCTTCAAGCTTGCTGCCCTGACATGTGTTTTCGGTCTTAGATTTAACACTTGATTTTGGACACCGTGGTATTGTCGTATTGAGTATACACCACCAGATACTATAGCAAGTCATGCCATTAACATGAGATCATTTGTTGTGTGCAATAAGCAACAATATTTCACTTTAGTACATTAGTTTAGATTTTCCCAAAACTGATTTCATTACTTTGCTTTTCTCTTTGTTTTCATAACCTTTACAATATTTTCATAGGTTTACCGTACACAAACAACTGAATTTGCTAAAAGCATTCAGCTTTTTCAGTATTACATTATTTGTCATTTTGTTCTCTTCTTTGTTACATTGCACAACATATTTATTTGGACACATTTTGGTGTCTGGGTGTGTGAGACTTTTGTGCCTGATTTATCGTGTGACGTTGATTTGTTCATTTTCTAGTTTCTCATTCCTTTCAGTTTTCAATGTGTCGTTTGTATGGCATTGATTAGAGCAGGTTCACAACTACGAATTTTTTCGGCGATCGTGCAACTTGAAAATCATAAACATATAACACATGACTTAGATAAATAATAAACAATTAAAACGTTCCACTATAAGACTATAAGGGCATACATAAGAAAGGTTAAATTAAACTATATAGACAACAACAATTGCCATAGAAACAACAGCGTGAGTGTATCACCAGATGTGCCACTGCATTAAGTGTTAGCAGCAAATATGAGAAGTGTGGACAACCACATAGTGACTAGAGCGAACATTGTTTGCAAATTGTTTCTTTGTCCTTTCAAGTTCACTTTACAGAAGTTATTCTGTGCCAGAAACTTGATGTTGAACCATTTTCTAAAAAAAATGCAAGCTTGAACAATATATCGTCTTGGATAATGGAATGATTGGAAATGTACCAATTTCACTGGTCCCGGTTTTGGGCTGCTGTGATATCAAGTGTTGTGAAAGTACTATGGACAACAGATTGAGCTCAGGCAGCTCAGTTGATAGATTATCATAAGTCATAGTAAGTAAGAAGATAGTAGATGATTAGGTTGCCACTTGTCTGCACTTTAGCATGTTGCTTAAATGTCTTTACCAAAACATGTAAGCAAAGTCCTTTTCCTTAACAAAATGAATATCTCATTATTGGTTGAGTTGTAAACCAGACAAATAACTTAAAGAAAGAGATTGTGAACAAAACATGGACAGTTAGAATTATTCACTTTTACAAGAATTCTGATGTTCAACTAAAATTACCAATGTCAGTGAAATTTGTCTTGCGATTTTTGTTCTTTTTGTTATTTTGCCTTCTGTCTTTTATGTTAGAGGTTTTTTTGGCCCACCCCTGAGTAACGCTTCCGACTATCAACCAACCAACTTTTAAGGGGGATGATAGCCCCCCTCTAAAAAACGGGGGGGCTACGGTTTTGGCATCAGGGTTTTGGCCATCAGGTCTCCATGAAGATAAAAAACACAGGGGTCTCGCGTCCTGCATTGTCACCACAGCCGAGAAGGTGTATAAATATGTATTCATGCAGAATCTCTCTCTTTTGGTATAGAGGGGCAGACGGCTTTGGAGCAGTTGGTCCCGGCCTGAAGACGGTGGAAACATATACAAAACCAGAGACAGAAGAGGAGAGGATGAAGGGCACATTCCTTGAAGAAATCCAGGGGATGACCACATATTAAGAACCAAACATTTTAGATAAATCGCTTTTATAGTTTACAGACCCTCGTAGACGCCCGTACACGACATATGTGTTCCATAAAAAGCGAACTCAATCTGTTTCCCCGGCCAGCAATTTGAAGTAAACTAAACATGTTTGTTTTTTTTGTTGTTCGCACCCGTCGTACCCCACACCCATTTATGGTTAAACAGGTTTACAACACCGCTCGAACGCCCCCCACACACTCGCACACACACGCCCCGCACCATTACACTAAAATAAAATAAATAAATAATAACAGAATTAAAATTTAATAAAAGCCCGCCCCCTTTTCGAAGGAGGGGGTCAGCATCCCCCCGCAGCCATGTATAGTTATTACTACTCGCGGGCTGAGGGCACAGGGGTGGTGAGAAATCGTCTTGTTAGAGTTACTAACTTAGTTATTCTGAGGTTTCTTAAAGACAAGACAGATTCCAGAATTAAAGCCTTGACATTTGTTTTCATCGGTCATTGTAGAGAAATAACAATAGTGCTCGAGAGGATGATGAAACAGGCAGCCAGTCGGATGTCTTATCAGGAGAAGTTTTATTTACCTCATTACGGCCTGGAGAGATGAACTCGAGACATTGCGTGGTCCTTACCATTCGTCTGTCTATGCTTCCACAGAGGGATAAATACGTCTCAAGAGCGTCATACTGTCCAAGCACATTCAGGGCTGAGAGTCTGAGCTCACAGTCAAGCTATGACAGGAGATAGCTACGACTTTACAGCTTGACCCGTGTTGATAATAATGATTTTCATGTATTCTTTAACAATCAGGTCATTTTACTTTGAGTGGCCAAGAGAAAGAAACAGAGCAATGTGAGTAAACCGTCGTAAATACAATAAACGATTGCATCGCTCCAGTACAGGATCTTTGCTCTTTATGTTGTGGGTCTCATGTTCAGAGTGGATCTGTGTTTAGAAGGAGCAGCTTTTTTAATAATGGTATTGCACAAAAAAAGGAACATTTGAAAGACTTGACCAAGCTGTAGGCAGTGGAGAGAGCTTAAATTCCAACGACTAAAATAACTAAAGGTGCATTATGCAACTTTATGTGGAATAAAAACGTTGATACTGTGCGATTTGACAAACACAACAAGCCATAGTCAAAAAAACTCCTTTTTAAAATGATTTGTTTAGATCTGTTCCTGTTTCCTCCTCAAGCAGCAGCGCTGTTCCTCGACTGAGCCACACATTCAATCCACATTACGTTAACAGAGTCACAGACAGGTCGTATTGGAGGTATTAACAGAACAGTCAATGTTTTTACTGAATCTGAGCGACAAACACGACCAAAACACATTCAGATCTTGTTTGGTTCAAATGAAAGAAAATTTTATTGTGTGAAAGGCAGATGATGGAGGAGTCTAGAGCAGAGTCGGTTTGGAGCTTTGTGTATAGACCTGGACATGTCATCAGCTTGAAACATCTGATATGAATTTATGATGATATGAGCGCAGACAGCAGCTGGTCTCAGTAATAAATGAGAAATGCCCTCTCAGACTCCATAAGACATGAGCAGCACAGGCCTTTAACGGAATAGTGGGATTGACCTGAAATATTTCACCTGACTTAGACAAATGTTTTGTGAAAGTTCTGTGCTGTTTCAATCCACATGGAGCTCTGACGCTGATACTGTGACCCTGGACCCTGTGGACCATCAACAGAGGGAGGGGCCCCCCAGTAATCCCTCTGGCCTGGTGTGAGGGTGGTCCTTGGTTGTATAAGTTCAGTTTGGTGTCTTGCTCTGTCCCCAGGCCTCTCACGTTTTCCTTTGTCTTCATGGCGACCGTCCTTTCTGCCGCAGCTCAAACCTGAATCTCGCGATTGCCTGGAGTAACAGGACCGAATCGGTTACTATTCGATCAATGCAAAGACGAGCTCTAAGGACCAGGACGCCTCACTTTAGGGGCGCACCTTGTGTTCCAGTACGTTTTGTGACACCCTCGCTTGCAGCTGTTCAAGTCCACAGTGGCGAGGGAATTCAATGTTTCTGTATATGAACAGAAAACTGAAGTTGCAAAGAGAGTGGATTAAGTCTGAGAGTGAGAAGGTAAGAAACAGGCATCTACCATTATGTCCCTGAGCTGATGTAAATCTGAGCCTGATGTAGATCTAGCTGATGTAGATCTGAGGCTGATTAGATCTGAGGCTGATGTAGATCTGAAGCTGATGTAGATCTGAGCTTGATGTAGAATCTGAGCTGGATGTAGGTCTTGAGCTGATGTAGATCTGGAGCTGATGTAGGGTCTTGATGAGAGGTTTGAGCTTGGATGTAGATCTGAGGCTGATTGTAGGTCTGAGCTGAATGTAGGTCTAGCTGATGTAGATCTGAGCTGATGTAGGTCTGAGCTGATGGTAGATCTTGAAGCTGATGTAGATCTGAGCTGATGTTAGGTCTGAACTGATGTAGTCTGAAAGCTGATGTTAGGTCTGAGCTGATGTGTGGAGTTTTCTGCTGTTAGTCCTGTGTAAGGCCCTGTCCATGGAGCAGAAAAGGAGATGTTCTGGTCTGGCAAGCTCTGGAGTGGCATCTAACCCACAAGCCCACGTCGCTGGGCTCCTCCCCTCTCGGCACAAACCCAGATCAAACCAATGACGGACCGGCGTTTCTTCGTCACCAGCTTCCCTCTCCCTGGACGTCAGCTCCTCAGCAGTACCAGCCTTGTAACATCAGCACTGACCACAGCTGAAGACGCCAGCCTACAGCCTGCAGCGTAGTGTGCTTCCTGTTCACTCTGTCAGGAGCTCCTCTTTGTTTTACACTTCATCACATCGCAGGAGGTCAACAAGGAGAGGGGGTGGGCCAGAAATAGGAGAGGGGGCGGGGCCAGGACAGGAGAGGGGGGCGCGGGCCAGGACAGTGAGAGGCAGGCCAGGCCAACTGTGAGGCGGCCGGGCAGGCAGGTGAAGGGCGGGAAACAGCACAGGTGAGGCGGGGCCCAGGACAGGAGAGGGGCGGTGGCCAGACAGGTGAGAGGGCGGCAGGGGCATGGCCCATTGTGAGGGCGGGGCCAGGACAGGTGGAAGGGCGGAACGCACAGGTGAGGGGGGCCAGGCCATGTAGGGGCGAGGCCAGGACCAGGTGAAGGCGGAACAGCCACAGGAGAGGGGCGGGGGCCAGGACAGCGGTGAGGGGGCAGGCCCAGTGAGGTGGACGGGGCCGGACAGTTGTGAAAGGGCGGTCCAGGACAGGTGAGAGGGCAGGGCCAGGGCCAATGTGAGGGGCCGGGGCCAGGAAACAGAGTGAAGGCGGGAACACACAGTTGAGGGGGCCGGGGGCCAGGACAGGTGAGAGGGCAGGGCCCAGGCCATGTGAGGGGGCGGGCCAGGACAGGTGCAAGGGGGGAACAGCACAGGGTGAGGCAGGGCCAGGGCAGGTGAGGGGGCGGGGTCAGCCATGTGAGGGGGCGGGGCCAGGACAAGGTGAAGGGCGGGGCCAGGGGGCGGGAGCAGCTTCAGACTGCACAGTGAGTCACAGCTCTGTGTGTTCCTCCAGCTCCCAGTGCGGAGATTTCCACAAACATCACCATCCCCTGTGTGGACTCCATAGGTCCAGAGAAGAGCCTGCTGTGGACCTTTCAAACTACATCCAGACCATCGTGTCAGGGAGTGGAGCAGAGGTTCACCTTACAACTGCCCCCTGGAGGGCCCGTTTTTTGTGGAGGGCGTGTCAGGAGCGGGGCCCAGTTCTGAGTCTGAAGGAAGCTGAGTCAGGAGCAGGAGGGAGTGTTACGTCTGCTGAGGCTTCCACACGAACGGACACACCTTAACATCTCCAGGAACTGTGCTCGGACACACAGCTCCAGTGGGCTCACTCCAACCGTGCTATAATGTTTTCAACTCACTCACTTCCTGTCACTTGTGTTTGGATTCATTTATTATTTGATGGATGACTGCTTTCTTTGTGCTGTTTGTTACTTGGTACAGACTGTTCCTTTTCTGCTGGACTTTCTTCTTCTTCTTCTCTGAGTGTTTGTTTGGAAGCTACGAGCTCGTTGTCCTGGGGAGTTAGGTTTGCCTGGAAACCAGACTCACCGGTTAACAAACAGGAAGTGGAGTAAACCAATCAGTGGAAGGCGTCTGCCGTTGATGTGTTATAGCTGTTCTTTGTTTAATATTCACACAGGTTTATGAATCACAAAACTCACCGACTGTCGTTCGTGATTGTTATTTGAGGGGATCTTTTTCCTCGTCCTGTAGAATGACGCTCTTGCTCGGTGAACAAAACACGTGACCACAAATAAACTAATCTGATGCTCGGGGCTCGTTCTGACTTTTACTGATGCCGCCAACGAGGGCGTGGAGTCCCAGGAACTGGATCCCTCTGTATAAGGAATATAGAGGGAGGAATCATTCTTGATCTCGCGGCTAAGAGTTTGGTCACGCTCGTGCGGGAGAGGTTTTCCCACTGTAACTGTTTATGTTATTATTTATGGAATCAGCTGAGAGCAATAAGCAGTCAGCTAGTCTTCCTGGGTCCATTCCCAACAGCCATTTACAAATACAAAAAAAATGTATATGCATTATTTAAAAAAATAAAATAAAATCAATAATATAATAAACATATATATTTGGCTTAAAATGTAACATAGATTTTCATGATTCAATAAAAAACAATGTCATGGATGCACTTTTTCACAGTTCAAAGTAAATTTTCATAATAAAAAACAGAGAAGAGAAGAGTTCCAAAACAAAATACCCTGTGGTCATCCCACATCTACACTTTACTGTCAGACAGACAACCATTGTAAAAAACCTCTTTGAGTTCTGAGATAACTTTTGCATGAGTAGAACTGGCAGACAGAAGTTAACCGTAAACTCCTCAATTTCTCCATCACAACATGAGATCTATTACATCGAATTGCAGCACTAAAGTTCCAAGCATGACCCACACAGAACTCATTCAGAAATGTTCCACGAACTTTGAAAGCCATCCATTCTGTCATCTGTATAAGTTGTGTGCATGTGGAGTGTGGCCTTCCTGTATGCACGCCTGGACATTTGTCATTTAAGTTGTTTTTTCCATAAATATTACCACATTTTGTGAATGAATGATTTTCTCCATAAACTTTGCTAAGTGCAGGAGGAGCTTATAGTCTGCAATGCGGGACCATTGAAAGGTAGTTTCTGCTCTTTTATTTAATGGAATGATGTTTGCCTTCCTTCCACTGAAGTAGGATAAAATTCAAACTCTCAAAAACACGGATTAATGATATGACACAATGGACCAGCTATGGTTTCAGCGGTCATTTACTACTAATATTGTCTAAATGATCTATTCCTGGACTTCCATTGTGCAGGAAGAGACTTTAAACAGGTCCATAACGGTCTGCCAGTCTGCATTACAATTGAAAATTAAAATCACAATTTCTATCCAACATAATATTCAGGTCAACAACAATTAAAAACTTGTCTGTACCCAGATACTTTTCTTTAGGGTTCCTACTTTATTTATAAAAATAGTTATTAAAATAATGTGTAATGTTCTTGGGGTTTGTAACAAAACTACACATCACACTCAACAAAGGAAAAGATGGGCTTTTCTTTTCCTTCCATAATTTCATCCAGAATCTTCTAAAGCTTTTACCATCATGTTGATCATTCGATTCTATTTTCCATACTGTTCTTTTTTCTTCTTTGATTCATTTTTAGAGACTTGATTCCTTTCATTTAACCAATATCTTCAATCTGTCTTAACCCAATCCTGATTTACAGCCACCCTTTTTTGCTTCATCTCTTTTCCTCATCATATGTTTAATTGTTGAATCGATCCATCTTTGCCAGATTCTATTTAATACCTTTTCATTGGTGCATGTTTATCAATAATGCTCATAAAAAGGCTCATGAAAACACGGTAAAGAGGACCTCTGGGCAATGGCCCAACTATACACATCACTTCCAACACAACATTGTTCCTCCACCAATTACTTATCAAGTAGTGGCAGTTTTGTTAAAGGTTTGTGTACAAATCAGCCCTGGTTTTTAGGACCTTTTAACTTTAGTAACCAAAACCATTATAAGGTTGTGGTCGTTAAATCCCCATGGTTCTTGACACAGTGACATTTCAGGTACATTTGTGTAAATATGGTCAACACATGTGGCAGTTGTTAGGGGCCGCCTTTATTTGTAAAAAAGATCCACAATTTTGGTCTCCAACCGAGTTAAAAGCTCACAATGACATCTGAAGCTTTGAATTTCCACCTAAACAAGTTGATAAATGAATATGTTCATCTTGGAGGTCTATAACAGGAACATCCCACAAGCATTTGGTTGAATGAGGGACATGCACTCTCTACCCATATCACTTCTATGGCATTACTTTATAAGACCTGAATTATTCACAGGGAAAAGTTAACTTTGTACATAGATAGCCACACCCCCACCAAATGTATTTCTATCTCTTCAAAACGATTTTAAAAACTTCAATTAAATACTCATGAGTCTAGAATAGATCTGTCGAGATGTGTCTCTGATCAGCTAATATATTTGATGCAATGCTTTTGCCACTAGTTCTTTTATATCTTGTTTTTATTCTTTTATGCTGCAAATATTTAGATGTGCTAAGATTAAACCCTTTAGTTGTTTTTGGAACACATTCACTGCAAAAAGACTTAAAACTATACAAATATGCCAAAACATTTTTTAAACCACTAATTTATTAGTCATGAGGTGCTTGATCAATGTGTTTCTGTTTGCAAACTTTGGACAAGATTACCATTTTATCCTTCCTTAAAATTTGGCAGTTCTCCTCTCGCCCTGGCAGCTTTCACTTTTGGCATAGTCTTTTCTTTTCTGGGAGCACTTTGCTACAGAGGAAAATCTTCATTGAGGTAGATGTTTGACCTCTTTTTGGCAGATGAAAGATGTGCTGTCCCTGTGTCTTTTAGTTCGCAGCGATTCACCATGAATTGTCCTGGGCCTTCCTCTCTCCTGGTGTTGGCCCATCTCTGAATCCTCTCTCAGCTCCAATCTTTCCAAATCCACCTGCGAGAGAACCAATGCTCCATTCACTCCAGCTTTCTCCTCGCCATCTTCAATTCCGATCAATAACTCAAAGTGTTTTTTCCTGCTTTGGTTTTCAATGTAATCTAGCTTAGTGACACATCATCCAGTATCCTGTTAGAATTTCATTATTACTGCTCTCAAAGTATTTCAACTTGTGCCCTCGAGTTCCTTGTGTTTTATCTCGTCCACTTGAACTTGTTGTAAATTCCAACTTGTCTCAGTTCCTTGTTACGTCTCGTTTATAAACACCGTCCAGGCCTCTTTGTTTGGCCATCCATTTACCACTTGTATAAGGTTTAAGTTTTCTTGTTGTTAGCATCTCTTTGTAGATCTCTCTGCCGCTCCAAACATATGAGTGAAACATCCCATGGGGACAGTAGATTCATCCATAACAAACATGCATGATGCTTTTAAGCATTTCCTTAAGAGTCATCAATCTTACCAAGATGTACTGATGGGCTAAATGTGGAGATCATACCGATATAATATAATGAAGATGAGCGGGTATGATTCAAGGGCCCCGTTCATTTGTAAAGGTCCTGATCCTGTGTGACACTTATAGCCTCTGTTCTACCTACTACGACGACCGATCTAAAGGCAAAGGCGGGAAGCCCTGCGCTCGCGGGGGGCGTGGCCTCCACAGAAGCTCCAAAGCTTGATTCCTCTGGAAGCTCATGTCAACTGCACTGGAAATGCTTCTAATGTTCGGGCTGCAAAACAAAAAAACCAGCGTGTCAATGGGTCTAGCGGACTGTTAGGAAAAGCAAAAGTGAGGCAAGTGGATGGATATACTGTAGCTGAAGAAATCTCCAAACTGCACTCAATCATCCCAATCCATCTCCACCTCGTGGACCACATGTTGGTGTGAACGACCATTAGACTCAGCAATCGAAAAATTAAGGCAGGATTTTTTCACCTTCTGCGCACACCTGAAGCTACAGGTAAACACTTTGTCATCTCAGGCCCCGCCCCTCCCCCCTCTTCGGGGACGTGAAATATCAGTCGTGTCCTGTCATTTTTATCATATTTGTCTGAAGGCACTATGCAACACAAGAAATATTATTTATTGGGGATAATTTTTGCTGCCTTCTATAAAAAAGAAAGTACTTTTTTTAGATCTGACCAGGCTTCATTAAAGTTAAAAGGATCATCTCTTCGTCATAAACATTGATACAGCTGTGCAGTCAGCAACATCTTTCTGACATCTTCAAGGACACTTATCAAACGCCCAGGATTTTTTAGTATACATACTAATAGTCCGAAAGAGAGTCCACGAAACTATACTTGTAATACCAGGGCTATTGTTATGGTGCTTTCACCACCCGGTCACTATTGTCGTACAGATCGGCAATTGGGGCTGAAGGGAAGTGGGGGCAGCTAGACGCTCGGATCAGAGAAAATATTTCTGGTGCCTATCCCCTGGTCAGAATGGTAGGCATCAAGCCAGATTACGTTTAAACATTGCTTGCACTGATGTTAGCATTGTTAAGATAACAAATCGTTTTTATTAATGATTCTATGTTCCTTTTATATCTTGACTTGATGTTTTTAACTGAGACGTGAGCTGGATAAACACAGAGAATGCTTGTCCTGATTGAAGTGTAGCCCCCAAATTTAACTTTATGTCTGAAATAAAGACAAAAATTCAGAGGGGTGGGGGGTGTGCTCTTATTCAGGGGCGAAACTTATCTTTGCCACAAACTGTCATTTGGGGAGTTCATCCTTCATTGAGTATGTTGTCATTAGGATGGAGATCAACAATCGCATACTCTATATTGTTATATAAACTGACCCCAAAATGGTCATTTTATTGATTGTTTTACTGAATAATCTTCCAATTGTTGGCCATGGAATTTGACTCCTGATTATTACAGGAGACCTGACATGTTCATGTGGATTGCTAAAACGACCGGTACACAAAAAAAACTTAATGCTGTCCTTGTTGAAACATTGGTGTAAACTCAGCATGTGGTCCGAGCCCACCCCATAACAGAGGAACACACATTGGCATCCTTATTATAAAAGGTGTTACTATTTCTTAATGTGAATGTTGTTGACGTTGCGTTATCTGCATCATTTGTGTTTTTCTTTGAACTTTCTGTTGTACCGAAGCCCTAGCAGTTGAGTCTGCAGTGTTCAGAAAAGGACTCAATAAATGATAAACAAGATCACAATTTATGGATATGATTACATTTGAAGACTCTCCCTGTTTCCCCGATGTTTGATCAATTTGTTGAGCTCTTATTCGTCAGCGTTTAAATGTCTTGGACACCATACCCCCGTTAGGTTATATGTTGAAAATAAGCAAAAGGGCCTGGGAAGAAATGGAGATTCCGTCAGGGCACTTAAAGGAAGTGCGGAGAGCCAACGAAAACATGGCGCAAGTCAAAGCTCCAGATTCCATTTTTGAAATTTACAAAGAAAAGTTACACATGTTCAATCAGACTTATCTGTAGCGCAGGAGATATTTCCTGAAAATAATTTCAAATTGCCACGGTAACTCTCGTTTCTGTTATTGTCCACGGTAGTAGACTCACAAACCCTTCAGTCTCACTGCCCCAAGAATAATTTTCTACATCCAATGTAAGGGTTTGACAACATTTTTACGACAAGGTCCAAGCCATTAAAAACGCTATTAGCTCTTCACCACAAATGGTAACATTTCACCAGTAGTGGAAACTAGAGCTGACACATTATTGCACGGTCACTAATGACATAGTGGAGGATGTTATCTCTGGTCTGAGTTCAAGTACATTGCTGGCTGGATGAGCTACCAACTAGATTTTTAAAGTCTTGTGCTGAGCAGTTTATCACAGCAAGTCACGCGTTTATAACACCCTTCACTCCAGACCGGAAAGTTTTTCCAAAGGCCCTAAAAAACGGCTGTCATCAAGGCCTCTGTCCCGTTATACGAAAGAGTGGTCTTGATGCCACCGAAATGAATCAATTACCGGCCAATATCAAATCTGCCCTTTAAAGGAAAAGTCTTGGAAAGAAATGGTCTACAGCCAGTTTACAGACTTTCTTCTTGTAAACAATGTTTTCTCGATGTGTTCCAGTCGGCTTTAGACCTGCCCACAAGTACTGAGACAGCTTTGATCAAGGTGACTAATGACATCAGGCAAAAATACTGAGCAGGAAAGGTCACAGTTTAGTCCTGCTGACCTATAGCGCCTGCGTTTACACCAGTGGATCAGGGATCTTACTAGGGTAAAAACCTGGGTGGGGAATCCGCTGGAAAGACTTTCTCGAGTGGTTCAGAATCCTACCTTGAAGAGACGACATACTATGTTACGATGGGGAAATTAGTTCTTCAGCCAGATTGGCATTGGAACTGTTGGGGTTAACCCCAGGGTCGATCTGGGGGCCCCTCTTGTTTAAATTTGTACATGCTTCCCATTGGGTCAATTAATATCTATTAACAATGTATCCATATCACATTTACGGCAGACATACTCAATATATGTTTTCACCTGACAGTGGGTGAAAATGGGCCTGTAGATACACTGTGTCCATTATATCAACAGATTAGTGTTTGGATGCAAAACAAACTTCCTCCTGTTAAATACAGATAAAAACTGAGATATCGTTTTTGGCCATTCCTCTCTCTT
>VHKM01001361.1:0-27500 GCA_007210695.1 Neogobius melanostomus
AATGTAAATCCATAGGTACAAAAGCAACAAGCTGCACATGTACGGCCTGCACACTTTATTGAATTGGGCGAACATTGGCGTTAATGAATTTTGCATGGGTCGCGCCACGTGCTGCCCATAACGCTTTTAGATTTGGGTGAAGCTGAACTGAGAAAATGCCCTCAGTTAAGGTGGGGGTTAGGAGGTAATTTATGTATTAGACCTACTGCATGACCCCCCCCAGACGGTGTGAAAACGCAAGGGCTATTATTTGTAAATAGGCCTGAGAAATCAGGGCGCGGTGGAGCGTAGATGTTCTTAACACACTCAACTTTACGTGTAAAGTGTGAAAGGAGTAATGCATACTGTAGTTGTGAATAAAAAAAAACGTACTATACTGAATAAGGGCATAATAGATGCTAATAATAGATCTTGGATTATATATTGAACCAGGTATGCATAATAAAGGCACTAATTTCACCTTTATTTAAAAGGTCATTTACATATAAACATATAAAACATATACCACAAGGACACATTTTTTGGCTTCTTTTAGCTTCAGGGGCTGGCTGCTGTTCTCCTGATGGTCTAGCACAATCTCTCAAATGGCGTGTTGAGTGAGAGATGCAGGCGACTGAAAGAGCGGGGGGATTCACAGTGGCAGGCGGCATGGTGACAGGCACCGTTGTGCTACCTGCTGTGAGAGCTGCCACAGTGTCTGTGTTCCTCAAGTTTTTTTCCGGACTGGTGTTCAGTGATGAGGATGGTTTAGTTGTTTGCAGGTGTGTTTGATGTATTGTGATATGTCTAATCTGGTGGTTGGGTGCAGCAAGGTTGTTGGGATCAGAGCTGGAGTTGTGGAACCAGTGTGCATACTACTGATCCACAATTTTCAGCATTCCTTTCGTCGCGGTGTTATTGGAGACGACCATCAATAACTGCCTTCATGGGAGCAGGCCAGCGGCTTGTGGTCCAACACAAAAAACCTCCCTCCCGTCTTCACTGGTCCTGTACGGGCTGCGGAATGGAGAGGCTTGAATGGGCAGCGGGAGCAGCACAGAGGTGTGGGCTCTAGGCACAAAGAGAAATAGAATAACGAATGTCATCTATTTTATATTTGAATTAAACTATAACATGTGTTTGGACATAGCTAGTGGGCGTTACCCTAAAGTTGGATGTGACCTGGTTTTTGCGTCAGCGTCTATAGAGAAGCCAGAGCAGCAGCGGCTGTGGGAGCTGTCGCCAGCAGTATCGAGTACATGGCACAGGATTAAGAGAAGAGAAGCTGAAGACCTGGTGAGAGCAGTTCACTCGCTGAGCTCCTGCTCAGTGGGAAGCAGCGGAGGAGGTGGGCCTATTGATGGCATGCTGGTGGCTGGACTGGACGCTGGAAATGGCTTGCGGGCTGAAATGATGAAAAAAAAAAAAAGCTTATTCAATTATACTCGTCTGAGCACTTATAGCCATTTTCCCACTCCCTGCACCTTATAGATAAGGGCCACACAATGAACAACAGCAGAAAGCAATGTGTCTCTTGCATATTACTTATTTTAACTTGGGTTTGTTTATTAAATGTGTCATTAATATATCAATAATATGGGTGCTTTGTTTGTGCACAGCAACAGCTTTGGTTTGTGAAGCACTTTAGAAATAACTCTGATTGATTGATGTACTGTACATCGTTGCAGGGGAAACCTGAAATGACATTCTCACTTGCTGTCTTTCTTCATTGGAAGGCTATGAGTCGGGCTGAAATGAGCCGCTGTAGGAGGAGTATCAGAAGGGAAAGAGTTTCCTGGGAGTAAACATTAAAAAATTAAATAACAGAAGGTGCATCGTGGTAGTAAGAAAATTTTATCACAAAAACAGACCTGGAATGAGGTGTTTCTGGCCTCAGGAAGCAGAAACTTAGCTCTTGTGAAGGGCAGAGGGGACTTCAAGGCACCGCAGCTGGAACAGCTGGAGAGAGGAGAGAGGTTAAAGTATCCACTGTAAAGGCTGAGCTGTAGTTATAACACTGAGTTTTATTGTAAAGTGTTTGGGTGGACATCTCCTGATCCTTCAGGGCAATGGGCACGGACTAAGCAGCTATAGCAGAGAAACTGCAATAGTTTTTAATTTTGTTTTAAATCATTTACAGTTTAACCAAATGTTAGTAAATGGACACAACAATTCAGCTGTTACTTTCTCCTGCTCGTTTGCCTGACTTGTATGTTTTGAGATTATTTAAACGTTTCACATTATGCAGAATAACATAATTTGAGGAGGGGAAGCAACTCACATCAAATGTTAAAATACAAAACAGCACTCACAACACTTTCACTACAATTCACAACCATGCATAATAAAAAGTCACTTACCCTCATCGCAGATGTATCAAATTCATAGTCACTTGGACTTTGGCAGAACACACATGAGAGGAACAAAGGCAGAAGTGACCGGAAGTGGTGTGGCCTGCGGAAAACCAATTGACTCGGACCAGGGGAAACACTCGTCTCTTATTTCTCTGAAATGACACAAGAAATTGTAATCAGAAACCATGGAAATATTAATTTAAAAAAAAACAACAACTAAAAGAACATAGTGTGCAATCATCACAATCAAACTACTATAATTACATCATTATAAGATGTTAAATGTTGAAGTACAAGTAATATATCTAATTCCATTAGATTAGTTGTTTATCATGATACCACTCACCAAATATTACAAAGCATTATAAAAAAATACAAAATATATGCCTCAATTAATTAGTACACAAACAAACAATCAGGATAACAACGGAATGAAATAACTTGATTTGTGAGTAGCTTTGTATTTTATTACTCTAACTCATAACGTTACAGTACATGACAGCAATAAATCAAAATATAAACGTAACACAAAAAGCTTTTAATCAAGTTGCAGTCGAGTGAACAACAATAAAATAAAAAAACTCCGACTTTGGGTCTACTGTAACATTGTTTACGCACGTACTTATTGATTTGAGCCCTAAACTAAAGGATGATAAACAAAAGTACATATTAACCAAAATCATAAAAAACCCTGACAAATCCAGGAATAAATGTTAGCTTTAGCGTAGAATTACTACATGTGACTGATCGAGTCAATACATCGAACCGCGTTACTGTAAACAATTAAACACACTCAACTTACGTGTAAAGTAGTGAAAAGGGTAATAATGAAATAGTAGTGATAAAAAAAAGTGTTCTACACTGAGTAAGGGCATCAAACATAATGAAAAATAAAGCTACGTTGAAACAGCATGACAGTAACTTAACCATAAAAACTACTCAAATGTCTGTTCTAAAGACAATCTATCAGAGTGTTTTGCAAACTTAAATGACTAAAACAGTGAAAAGATTACCCAATCTGGAAGAAAGTTGCTTACCGTTTTGTTACTCACGGGACGGGACGCCAATGCCAGAACTGGAAAATTACTAGCAAAACGGAGCCGCGGGACAGCGACGCCGCAGGCCAAATGTGTAATTGCAAGGAGGCAGTGGTTTAGCACTACCATTGAAAATGAATGGGGCCGGTTTAGGGCTGTTTAGCAAAAGAATCATTTGTATATTTATCATTTCTCTCCATGTTTTGTGTCTCATGAAATAGAGCATGTCGCTGCATTATCTGCCACTTTTTGCTATATGTATCCACGTTGAAGAGAAAAGGCAAAATAAACAGCATTCAGTGCCCGGGGTTCGAACCCACGAAAAGAACACTAAGATTATTTAGAGCCAGGTACTCTACCATGAGGCCACCGTATTCTCACTGTCAAAATACTGTTTCCATGCGGACTTATACCTCATTACCTGAGCGAGTAATTCACCGACACAGCTACAGCACAAACATGTAGGCTATTACAATGCGCGATATACAAGGCTTAATATGTTATAAAAGAGTAGGGTTATGAGTGAAAACCATTATCTCTGCTGTGCTCCATTATCCGCGTGTACCAGGCGGTGAAGAGAGAAGAAAGAGCTCACAAGTGCCACCTGGTGGTTGTTTGGGTCATTGCGCCACTGGGGAAAAAAAAAAAAAAAGACGCGTGATCACACGTGACACCACGTGTGTTCACGCGCGGGAGGAGCAAACAAAGTGGCTACCGACTGTACATACCACCAGGCTTCATTACTATTATCTATTTTCCCATTTGTTTTAAATCCATTACACTTCAATCCAACAAAATTCCACAAAATATAACCTACAACGCTTTCCTAGGTCAGCGACAGGTTTCTTTTTTCTTTCTTTCTATTTTTTTTTTATTGAACCCCTTAGCAGAAAAATTAGTCCCAACCGTACCGCCTTCTGTACTTGATTTGATTCGTGTGTGTGAGTGTGAGTGGTAAGAGCAAAGGTAGGGCTGTAGGGTGTGTGTGTATTGTCAATAATGTATAATTGGTGAGGGTTTGACGGGCGAAATATGTTTTTAATGTTCTTTGAAATGTAGCAATTTGTGATTGCACCTGTGTATGAAAAGCCTCTTAAATAAAGATTAATTGACAGGCCATGTGAAACTAGGCCTGTCACAAATGTCAGTTGACGCAGGAACATGTTGTGAACGAACAATATATTGAGGACCGGGTTTGTACCAAGACCGTGGTGTGTGTGGACGTGGAGTGGCAATCAAAAACATTGTTTTTTCTTCTGAAGACATAACGACTAAAACATGTATTGTTTATTCGCGTTGCCTTGACTGGTTGTTATGAACGGGCTCAGAGATTTGTTTTTTGTTGTTGTGTCCCGTCTGCTGTGGCTTTGTTTGCTCCATATTCCTAAAAACATTAATATAAAAAAATATATTTGTTTTTATTCATATCAATCAATTAATATTTATTTATAAATGAATGAATGAATTCTATTTGGACAAATGCACAAACAGAAATGTAAAGAAAGTGTCCGGATGGGAGTGTGAAGATGTAATTATATGTATATTCCATTTACAACTTTAACTGTCCACTATTTAGATTTATGCTGAAAACATTTTTGGCCATTTATACATAGAATATGAAATTATACAAAAGTTGCAATACATTCCTCTGATATTAGTGTCAGTAATCTGCAGCCTGTGCCTTAAGGGTAATGTGTGGCTGTGGTGACAGAGGGCGGGGCTGGTCATTGGCCTCAGGTAAAGAGCGCTGTGAAGAATTCCTTTACTCCTGTGTACCGCACAGTGTCAGAAATGTGCGGCTGAAGGGGAGATTACGGGACGGTCCCGTAATATCAAACCAAGCAGAAACCAGGGAGAGTCGGACAGAGGAGAGGAGACGCTCAGAGCCACACTCAGGTGAGGCTTTGGAATAAGACAGAGCTACAGTTTACAGACACACGCTCATCACTTCATCATATACACAATAATATACACAAGAGCACATTTGGTGAGTGCATTATTTGTGCTGCATCAGTGTAACGTGTGTAAATGATTATTACAAACAGTCAGATGAAATACGTTTCAAAGTCAGTTAAAGAGTGCGGTGAGGAAAGCAGAGCCGCTGAGCTGCTCCCACTGTTTCTTGTTCGTCTAGTTGCAGGTCCAAACACAGCGTTCACTGAATGAATGTGGCAAGTCAAGGGTTGCTGGAGGGTGATAACTGGTAGAATCAACAAGACTAACTTACTTTATGAAGATAAGTCACTATCACACACACTGAGGTGGCCAGCAGAAATCAGGGGTGGCCCTAGATGCACCACTGCTAATCCTAACAGCTACATCCATTGGTTAAGCTTCATCTTTGTCTTGACTTACCCCCAGGCGAGACTCTGAGGACATGGCAGAAAGAAAGGAAAGCTCTCCTGCCCTCAGCCTCCAGAGGCAGCACTGAGCCACAGCTCTATGGGACAAAGTGAGTTCAGTCGTTTCCTTCAAAGATGAATGTGTCTTAAAATAAAAAAGGCAGAAACAAGTCTCTAAAATAGCTTATTTCTCCTCTTCACCCACAGATCTACAGCTTCAGTGTCCAATCTGTCCATGAAGAGTGACTGGTCTAAAGAGGATGGATTGACTTCAGTCCTGAACCTGCTCCTCCAGACTCAGGGTAAGACATAACCCTAATGTGGAGTCTATCCACAGCTAAAGAAGTCGTCAAGCACTTCATTTATTCTTTGAGGAAAGGTAACATTATTAGCTCCTGTTAGTGACGGTCAGAGGGAGTATGTGGAGGCTCAGGGAGACTGAAGAAAATAAGGTTCACACAAACGTATCGAAGCTCTCGTGTTAAACAGAGGAGCAGCTCATGAACAGGGCTTAGATCAGACTTGTGTGTTTTTCTACCTCTCCACATTAAACCTGCAGCTCTTTGATCTGTAACAACAGCTCCTCATGACCATGAAATCAGGCTCGGTTCAGATGCTCCCATAGCCACCATTGAGTCAATGAGGTCCGGACAATGGTAGTTTGTCCAGTTCTTTTTTTTTTTCTTTACTGCACCAGTGAATGCTGTGAGTGCGCTCCCGCAGACAGCGGATAGGTTTGAGAAAGGAGTGAAGTGTGAGTTTGTCCATCGTAGACTCAGCGTAAGTTTCAGACGCCGGGCAGCAAAGGACAAAGATTCAATAGGTCTGCAAGTGATGATGCTGTTTGTTCTTATAGCCAGACCTTTATGTTGACTTCGTACCTGACAGTTTCGGCTACAGCTGCTCCTTCCTCAGAGGTTTTCACATGGTGTTGCTGTGACGTGTCTGGACGGCTGAATTAAACAGTTTCTGTCTTTCTGCTTGTAGTAGCAGGCTGACAGCACTATCTGCCAAGGCCACAGCTTCAGTTGTTTCTTATTGACCTTACTTCCTTCAAAGATTAGTGTGTTTAAAAGTAAAAAGAGCATAAACAAGTTTATAAACTATTTTATTTCTCCTCTCCACTCACAGATCTACAGCTCAGTGTCCAACCTGTCCATGAAGAGTGACTGGTCCAAAGGAGGATGGATTAACTTCAGTCCTGAACCTGCTCCTCCAGACTCACGGTAAGAAATAACCCTAATGTGGAGTCTATCCACAGCTAAAGACAGAAATGGTTAAAGGACTTCATTTAATAATAATAAATAATAATAATAATGAATAATGACGGCCCGGATAAAGAGGAAGAAAATTGATGGATGGATATGTGATGAAGTGCAAAGTGACTGATACCATGTGCAAAGATATAAAAGCTTTACTTTAGTTACTTTATTTGTTTATTTGAAGAGGACAGTGCACATTAATGAACACTCAGTACAGTTACTTGTGTAAATGTGCCAGATTTACAGTAGCCATGGGCTCCTTTCCATCCGTAGTCCTCGTACATTTAAGACAACAAATGTTTAAAACAAACAACAACATGGACGTATAGTATTTACACTATTTACAGCACATTATAAAAAGTTTCCCAATCTATAACAGTAAATCTTACAAGTGATCACAAGATTGATTAGCTCTTAACCACAGTTTAAGCTCTTTTTTAAACACTGTAAACTGGAGGACTCTCGAATAGTAATTGAAGACTATTCCAGCTCGTGCCTTTAGCCTAATGCATCTTTTGTCCAGTGGCAGTTCGTCTGAATGAACCACACAGTCACCTCTAGTGGCTGATCTGGTTCTAAGATTACCGTCTTTTCTTTTAATGAATTCCTCCAAAGGGGGTGGGGTGAGACCATGGAGGGATTTGTAGACAAGACAAGCGTGTTAAAAGTTCTGAAATTTTAAAAACTCAAAAGATGATATTTCTCTAGAATTGGACAATGATGAGATGAGTAGGGTTTTTTGGCAAAACCTTGATGGCTTTTTTGTACAGCTGTTCAACAGGTTTAGTGCAGTGATGCCAGAAAATGACCATACAGTAAAACAGTACTCTATGTACGAGAGAATCATACAATGAAGATACAATTTAGCAGCAGTCGTGGAGATAAAAGGCCTGATTGTTTAAGTTATGGATATTGAATTTTACAGTGTTTATAACCTTTTAATATGTTTCTTGAAGGTGAAATATGTGTCCAGTATGACTCCAAGGTACTTAAACTGAGAGACCAGTTCAAGGACCTCACCATCTATAGAGACTGAAACATTGTTCTGTTTGTTGGTCTTTTAGTGAATGTCATACACATTGTTATTTTAGTATTGAGGACTTGAGATCTGACCTTTGTTAAGGCATTTGTAAGCTTGGATGAAATATTGTCAGTTGTTGGACCATGAGTAAAATGACTGCGTCATCCGCATACATTTGAACATTATGGTCAGGACATATGCCTGGGAGGTTATTTATGTATGATGAAAATAATGAGGGCCCAAGGACTGATCCTACTGGAAAGATGAGGTATCCAGCGTGAACAAACCTTGGATAAAACCAGATTATTATAGTAGGGCAAACATCCAAACTGGGGTCAGTGTTTCCGAACACAATGACCTCAGTGTACCCTCGTTAAGACTCTGGGGTCCAGATCTTGTTCCTGACACAAGGACTGCGCTGCTCTAAACGTGACATTAGACAGGCGTCATCTTGATGTTGCGCTACTACAAAAAAGTGATCGAGGCGTAGTTTATTCCAAGCAGCACAGAGCACTGTTCTTCTATAGTGGCCTTCTGTTCTTCTTTAGCATTATAGGCTTTTATAAGCTCTATTGGTCAAACTAAGAACTTGAGTTAAACACTGTCTGTGTCCAGCAGTTGTGCAGGTCGGCACTCGCTCGGCTGTAATTGTGTTAATGTGACCCAAACAAGAGCACATGTTCAGCCTCACTCACTCTCCACTCTGCGACACAAGGACAAACATCTTTATGGAAAAACACCATTAAAGGAATTCTTTTTTTTTTCCTATTTTTATTTAAGTCTTTACAGCTAGTTTTAACGCTCTTCTGCTTTTTAATGCTCTCTTAAAATATATCTGTTTTTAAGGAACAAAACTGTAAGGCTTTAGTTTAAGGGGCACATTGAGAATGAACACATTCATAATGAACGCATGATGAGCTCATTTTTGCTGTAAGTTCATATAAAGCCTTGTCTGTATCTTCTGCACATATAATCCATCATGATCATGATTAATGACTCATTATCATTGTTGACGTCAGTGCAATTATTAACTGTGTTAATTGATGAGTATTTATTCATGAATCTCATAAACTCACTTAAGTTATGATGAATTACTGTATCCTCATTATTAAGTGTTACTGTGATTGATTGGAACAAAAGTGATGTTAACCCTCAGAGCTCCCTAAGGACTTTTTGTGGCCTTTGACGTTTTCATTTTATGGCATTTTTTCTGTGTTCAGTGGATGTTCCTCAAATTTCCCTCAGGATAATCATTTCTGGAGAAGTTCATTTTGGCTATTTCAGTTTTTTACATTAGCTTCCCAGAGCTGGTGGTGAAAAAAAATCACACATAACTCCCTAAGGCCACAAAAGTGGCCTCTACTTTCAACATCCATAACATTTTTGTATTTTCATATTTTTTTCTACTTTAAAAACTCAGAATCATAGACCTACTTCTGCTTGACACATATATACCAATATTAGTAACTTTTTAACGATTTTAACCCTTTATTGGCCAAAATGCACACAAAAGTTCACTGTCATGCAAGTATTTGTGATACCTAAACAGGAAAGCTTTTTTAAATGCATTCCAAATTGAATGAGGTGTTTATTTTTATTAGGCCTTGGGTCAAAGTTTAGTGGTAAAATTATTTTTTACAGGTTTTTTGTTTTTCTGTAGTGACAGATTTTCATAAAAAATCACACATAACACCCTAAGGCCACAAACGTGGCCTCTACTTTTAACAGCCATAAAATCACTATACTTTCATATTTTTAATACTTTAAAAACTCAGAATCATAGAACTACTTCTGCTTGACACATACATACCAAATATTTGTATTTTTTAAATGATTTTTAACCCTTTATTGGCCAAAATGCAAAAGTCCACTGTTGTGCTGTTTGTAATGCAGAAATAATTGCATAACTTCTATAAAAATATTCCAAATTGAATGAGGTGTTTATTTTTATTGGGCCTTGGGATGGGTCAAAGTTTTGTGGTCAAATTATTTTTTACAGGTTTTTTGTTTTTCTGTAGTGACAGATTTTCCAAAAAAAAAGGTGGGGACTCCACCTTTAACAGACATAAAATCACTATACTTTCATATTTTTTAATACTTTAAAACTCAGACTCATAGATCTATGTCTGCTTGACATATACATACCAAATATCTGTCATATTTTTATATGTGTTAACTCTTTATGAGCCAAAATGCATTCTTAACAACAGCAATAACAAAAGTAATAACATGTAAACAAAAGCGTGTAGTGTTATGGTTTTCCCAGTGTTTCACAGGTGCACTGGGCACTATCCAAAAAACTTAATTTGGTCTTTGTGTGTTAACTTGCAAAAGTTTTCTTTTAGATCAGACCAGTGTGTTTTTTTATTCCTAATAGTTTCTACTGCTCACTTTCTGCAGAGTTGGTCACGTTACTGTGACTTGCCTTGTCAGCTCAAAACTTCATGTAATCAACTCTGAGGAAGATTGCAGAAAGTGAGCTGTGGAAACTGTCAGGATAAAGAAACCACACTGGTCTGATCTAAAAGAAAACTTTAGCAAGCTCTGGGCACTATATAAGAGCAGTAGGACAATGAGGAGACATTTGAAGATACACCATGAGGCTTTGGATGTGATCATGAACTCTGGGAGAGAGGATGAGGAGAAAAATATTAGACCAACGAGGATTCTGATTTAGAGAATGACCAAATGAAATTAAGCTCTGATTCAAGGGAGGACTCATCTGAAGACCACACTGAAGATGGCAGCGTAGAGGAGATTGGGGAAGAATTGAGATGGATATCCAAAAGTGGAAGCATTGTGTGGTACTCGCTTCGGTATGTACTCGCCCCAACAGGATTGTCTCCTGGACATACAGTACTGCCTATGCTGTCACGCGAGTAAGTGATCCTTTGTCTAACATCAGGATGTTTCTAACTGATGAAATAATGAAGCATTTATTATAGCGCTTCGGGCCTGATGAAGGTAGAAAAGCGCTGTAGAAGTTGAGATCATTTATTGGCAATGACAAACTTGCAAATGTGAAATTGAAAACTGGCGAGATTAGGACATGCTGGAAATTTTGGCTTACGTCGGGCTTCTTTTTCTGTAGTCAGTCCAGGAGACAATCCCATTGTCCCATTGCTCTTATATAGAGCCCAGAGCTTGCTAAAGTTTTCTTTTAGATCAGACCAGTGTGGTTTCTTTATCCCTGACAGTTTCCACTGCTCACTTTCTGCAATCTTCCTCAGAGTCGGTCACATGAAGTTTTGAGCTGACAAGGCAAGTCACAGTAACGTGACCAACTCTGCAGAAAGTGAGCAGTAGAAACTGGAATAATTGGAATAAAAACAAACACTGGTCTGATCTAAAAGAAATCTTTTGCAAGTTAACACACAAAGACCAAATTAAGGTTTTTGGATAGTGCCCAGTGCACCTGTGAAACACTGTGGGAAAACCATAACACTACACGCTTTTGTTTACATTTCTTACTGTTGTTATTGCTGTTGTGTTTAGTTGTTTCTTCAAAGAGGAAAGGATTTTGATGCCACACACCCCCAAATCCCCCTCACTACACCACACCCTCCAAATGTTTATCTTATGCACAGTCATCCAACTCGTATAAAAATGTTCCCACATTTGCAAACTGCTCCTGAGATAAAACCACAGAAGACAGAGTTTCTGTGGAACATTTGTATTGATTTTCAATGGGATGACAGCATTTTGTTCATTTTAGTGTGGCTCTACAGAAACATTTAACAACTGTTAAAAACAAGGTTACAACCATTGTATGACCAACCCCCCTTAGGGAAAATGAACAAATGAAGCTCATTCAATTTGAATCACATTTATAAAGGTTATACAAGTATTACTGACTCTGCAAGAGCAAAAATGAGGAGTTAAGAGTGCATTTTGGCTCATGAAGAGTTACAATATATATATTTTTTAATGACAGATATTTGGTATGTATATGCCAAGCAGACATAGATCTATGAGTCTGAGTTTTTAAAGTATTAAAAAATATGAAAGTATAGTGATTTTATGGCTGTTAAAGGTGGAGTCCCCGTTTTGGTCCTTAGGGTTCTAAGTGTGATTTTTTTGGGAAAATCTGTCACTACAGAAAAACAAAAACCTGTAAAAAATAATTTGACCACTAAACTTTGACCCATCCCAAGGCCTAATAAAAGTAAACACCTCATTCAATTTGGAATATTTTATAGAACGTATGCAATTATTTCTGCATTACAAACAGCACAACAGTGGACTTTTGTGTGCATTTTGGCCAATAAAGGGTTAAAAATCATTTAAAAATTACAAATATTTGGTATGTATGTGCCAAGCAGAAGTAGTTCTATGATTCTGAGTTTTTAAAGTATTAAAAAATATGAAAGTATAGTGATTTTATGGCTGTTAAAAGTAGAGGCCACGTTTGTGGCCTTAGGGAGTTATGTGTGATTTTTTTAAAGGGAGCCCTGAGGGTTAAAGACGTGCTCAGTGCTGTGTGTTTGTGTCACAGAGAAACAGAGTCAGAGCAGGACGCCTGGCCTCAGTGTGGAGACACAGGCAACAGTCCTGATCAGTGGGTTCAAGGCCCTGCACCAGGTGAGTCTGCTCAGTCTGAGACTCATGAACTACAGCAGGGAATAAGAGACCTGTTCATCAACATTAATAATGCCTTACACTTGTATTGCGCTTTACAAGCCTGTATTACCAAGTTTCTCAAAGCGCTACACTGTCGTCATTATTCATTCACTCCATACTTGGTGGTGGTAAGCTACTGTTGTAGCCACAGCTGCCCTGGGGTAGACTGACGGAAGCGAGGCAACCAGTCTGCGCCATCGGCCCCTCCGACCACCACCACTCACTCACTACATTCGCTAGGCTTCCTGGTGTTACCAAACGGTCTCCCATCCAAGTACTAACCAGGCCCTTCCCTGCTTAGCTTCCAAGATCTGACGGGATTGGGCAGAGCAAAGGCGGTATGACCACCGCCATTAACAGGTGTCTGCCTCCTCTGTGTCCAGGTGAAGGTCTCCAGAAGGTTCTGAAGGACCATAAGCAGAGCCTGAGCAGCAGATGTGAGAGTGTGACAGAGGGAAGTGAAGAATCAGGAGATAGAACTCTTCTGAACAGCATCTTCACTGAGCTTTACATCACAGAGGGCCTCAGTGAAGAGGCCAGAGCCCAACCTGAGGAGAGGAGTCTGGAGACACAGTCCAAGAAGAATGAGGTCCAGGAGATCACCATCAGGTGCCAGGACATCTTTAACCTGTTACCTCCCACCGGCACGAGCTCGTGCCACATAGCTATTTCTCTCACTATTTCTCTCGCTGTGAATCGATAGCTGCATTTTGCATTTGGTGTTGGGTATGCTTGGTTTCCTCTTCCTCTTCGCTTCAAAATGACACCTTACGGAGAGTTCTCCGTACACGGAGTCGGCTGGTACAGCCCGGTGAACAAAACAAGCGCTCCCTACGGCTGAGTGCGTAGCTCTTCTTTATCCAATGACTGAAGGCGAAGTCTGCTACGTATCAAAACGTGACGTATATATTCGTGTAGCCAATGAGCACGGCTTTCCATTGATGTCTGGGGTTTGTAGTTTTTCTCCAAAATGATGCTCTCAGAAGCCTGAATACGCGGCGCGTAATGACCGCGTCATAGAGAGACCTGAGCTACGCGACGCTTGTTTACATTCGGCTTCGACTTTAGCAACTTTTTGGACCATAAATCATGCCCAAAGCAAAGCAGAAGACGCTCTACACACAGAGTGAGGCTGTAACTACAGTATTTGAGTGTAGAAAGACGTAGTGGGTCTCAAAATGGAGGACGAAGAAGCCGTGGATGGCATGTTTGTACAGGGAACAGATCCGCTACTCAATTGGTATGTACAACAAGGCTTTTTTATCGCACACATGGACTTTATACGTGTATTAGTGTCATACTATTTATAATTCAACTATTATGTTATAATTATTGTGTTTTAGTCTATAGTTGTGTACTATTGATGGGACCAATTATGGACACTGAAAAGAGTACAAACGTTGTATTCTTTGGACAGACGTACATTTATTACATGTACAATAGGCCAGGATGAATGTGAGTGTGTTTGAGAGTGCGAATGGGGGACGACGGATGGAAATTAGCCCAAGGCTACAATCCGGTGTGGCTTGTTTACATGCATGAGACCCATGTATGTTCATTAACATGCACTGTCCCGACCAAATAAAAAAATAAATAAATAAAATTATTGATGATAGTGATAATATATAGGTATATTATTGTATATTATTATAATTATATATCATAATGTATATTATAAAAAATAATGTAACTCAGCTTCAAAATACTAAAATATGAAAGTTTGAAAAATTAAAAAAAAAGTTCTAGAAGGGTAATTTGCTTCAATCAAAATATGAAAATGTGTTTTTTATGGTCAAAGTAGTCATAAAATGAAAATAATATAGTTTGGCACATTTGTGCCATTTGGCACAGTTTGTGCGAATAGCCTATTTTACACAAAAAGACCCATAGCACCAAAACCCTTTGGTGCAGAGATAAGCCACTTTACACATATGTTGTCCACATGGTGTAGACTGAGTGTAGTGAATTTCACATGATAATATTGAAGTTTACCACCGTTTTGGCAGTTAGCAATTGAAGTATGTTTTCCGAGTGAAAATAACCCACATTTTTTACATATTTTAACTGCTAAAATGTTAAGTTTGTTGTTCCCCCTGCATATAATAAGTTACCAGAAGGCCTCATCTTTCAAATGCAGTATCATACAAGCATCTAGGCTGTAAGATCTTTGTTTAATCGCTGATGGCATTTGGTATGTGGGTAACCTTTGTGCACAGGCCAGTAGGCGGCAGTAAACAGGTTAAAGCTCTGCAGCAGGGCTCCATCAGAGCCGTGCTGACTGTGGGCGTGGCTGGAGTGGGGAAGACCTTCTCAGTCCTGAAGTTCTGTCTGGACTGGGCCCAGGGCTCAGAGAACCAGGAGCTGCAGCTGGTGGTGCCACTGTCCTTCAGAGAGATGAACCTGGTCAGAAGGGGGCGCTACAGTCTGATGGAGCTGATCCAAGGGTTCCATCCAGCACTGGATCCACAGGTCACTCTCATTTATATAAAGCTTTACCTTTATGAGGACTCTCTCTCTTGTGGCCAAAAAGGAAGCAGGTGATCAATGTGACGGGAAAGATATGCACTTCATTAAACAGATGGAGATGAAGCTTTACAACTCAGACTGAGGCAGAGACACATCATGGTTATAAAGATGAACATCCATCAGACCAATGTTCCAAACAGCGCTGTGTATTCAGTAGAAAATGCTCTAGTCCAGGGGTCACAAATTAAATTTAATCAAGGTCCGAATTGAAAAAAAATAAAAAACGTCAGAGAACGAAACATCACGGTTATAAAGATGAACATCCATCAGACAAATGTTCCAAACAGCCTCGTGTATTCAGTAGAAAATGCTCTATTCCTTTCTTCACTTAAAAATTAAACACAACACTGAAAGTTGGCCGTCAGCCTTTAAACCCGTCACGAGACTGATGTCACAAACCAGTTACAGAAATGGTAAATACATTGTAAACACTGCAGTCCCTCACACTGGAGCTCCACCACTCACTGGTTTAAAGTTACGGTTGAAGGAGAGTGGTGTAAAGTCATGGATGTTAAATGTTGTGTTTCTCTGCCCCACAGACGCTCACAGCCCACACTCTGTCCGTCTGTAAACTCCTGTTCATCTTTGACGGCCTCGACGAGAGCAGACTGTCTCTGGACTTCAGCTGTGAGCTCATCTCTGAGGTCACACAGAGGACAGAGGTGGGCGTACTGTTGGTGAACCTCATCAGAGGCGCTCTGCTTCCTCACGCCCTTATATGGATCACCTCCCGCCCAGCGGCGGCCCATCAGATCCCAGCGCGGTGCGTGCACAGAGTCACGGAGGTCAGGGGCTTCATCACTGACGCACAGAAGGAGCAGTACTTCAGGAAGAGGTTCTCAGATGAAGAGCAGCTTCAAACAGTCCTGTCCCACCTCAGAACCTCCCGCAGCCTCCACAACATGAGCCAGATCCCAGTCTTCTGCTGGATCACCTCCACAGTCCTGGACCACGTGTTGAGAACCCATCAGAGCGGACCACTGCCCCAGACCCTCACAGACATGTACGCACACTTCCTGTTGGTGCAGACGCACAGGAAGAGGAAGTAAGAAGCAGGAGCTCAGGACAGAGCAGAGAAGAGTCTTAGAACAACCCATGATGGTGCAGCTAGGTCTGAGGACAGAGTGAAGAGTTTGTGGAAGGCATTTGTGCAAAGGTTTAAGTCAAGGAAGAAACAAACCCTTAAGACCCAGGGGTTGAGTGGTGAGACGCTGACAGAGGCCGATACAGAGCTGCTCCTGAAGCTGGGGGGACTGGCCTTTGAGCATCTGCAGACAGGAAACATCATGTTCTACCAAGAAGACCTGGAGCAGGTGGGTCTGGACCTGAGCGAGGCCTCGGTCTACTCTGGACTCTGCACTGAGATCTTCAAACGAGAGAGTGTCTTCAACCAGTCAGTCTACTGCTTCATCCACCTGAGCGTGCAGGAGTTTCTGGCAGCCGTTTACCTGCACCACTGCTTAGAGAACAACCAGGAGGTGGTCAGGAGGTTTCTTAGTGGAAGTGAAGGAACCGTCTCAAGATTAAGTCCGAAAGAGATCCTCATAAAATCTCTTGAAAAGTCCCTGCAGAGTCCAAACGGCCGCCTGGACCTGTTTGTGCGGTTCCTTCATGGCCTCAGTCTGGAGTCCAACCACAGACTTTTAGGAGTTCTGCTGAGTCCAATCGACCAATCAGAAATCACCAATGTCATTAAAAACCTTAAAGAGATGAACACAGAGAAAGTCTCTCCCGACAGAAGCATCAACATCTTCCACTGTCTGATGGAGCTGAAGGACCAGTCTGTGCAGCAGCAGATCCAGGACTTCCTGAAGTCTGGAGGTGGATCTAGGAGAAACTGTCTGAGATCCAGTGCTCGGCTCTGGCCTACATGCTGCAGATGTCAGAGCAGGTCCTGGAGGAGCTGGATCTAAAGAAGTACAACACGTCTCGTCAGGGTAAACTGAGACTGATCCCAGCGGTGAGGAACTGCAGGAAGGCTGTGTGAGACATCAGTCACAGACAGCAGCTTCACAGACCTGTTATAATCACTCACATGTCGCTCTAACATCTGTTACAGGTTTAGTCGGCACTGTGGACTCTCAGATTTTCACTGTGAAGTGGTGGCGTCAGCGCTGAGCTCCAGCCCCTCCCATCTCAGAGAGTTGGATCTGAGTGAAAATAAACTGAGTGACTCCTCAGTGTCTGTGCTGTGTGCTGGTCTGAAGAGTCCTCACTGTCAGCTCTCCTCTCTCAGGTCAGTGCTGGTCTGAAGAGTCCTCACTGTCAGCTCTCCTCTCTCAGGTCAGTGCTGGTCTGAAGAGTCCTCACTGTCAGCTCTCCTCTCTCAGGTCAGTGCTGGTCTGAAGAGTCCTCACTGTCAGCTCTCCTCTCTCAGGTCAGTGCTGTGTCTGAGGACATCAGTGTCAGGTCTGTGACAGCTCTCGCTCGTCCCTCCTCCACTCTCCTCATCCTTTAATCACTGAAACTGAGTGATGGGACGTAACCGTTCTCTGAGAGTAAAGTGTAGAAGATCATGTCTGAAAAAACTACATCATTTACCCCCGACCTCTAAGTCCTGCTCCAAACCAGAGTCTCAGATGTTCAGCTGTAGCTACAGAAACCTCCTCTGACTTTACTCTGGACTTGATCACTTCATTTATTCTTTATTCAGATTGTATGGTTGTGGTTTGTCAGAGATCAGCTGTTCCTCTCTGGCCTCAGCTCTGAAGTCCAACCCCTCACATCTCACTGAGCTCAACCTGGGTGCGAGCACACAACTGTCTGACTCAGGAGTGTCTCATCTGTGTGATTTTCTTCAAATGTCAGACTGTCGCCTGCAGACTCTCAGGTCAGTTCACTGTCTCTGTGTCAGGGCTCAAGATTTAACACAAACTATTAACACAACAGTTTTAATGATTTGTTTTTGTTTTGTTCATGACAAAAAAAATGAATTTTCAGCAGAATCAAAACCCAGAAGCTTATCCTACTGACTTTTTGAACACTGTAAATAACATTTTAAAAAAGACGTAACAAAATTAATGACATTAATTTATCTACATTTAGATTTGTATATTGTTTAAACTATATTATAGAAAGTTTTAGAAAAGAATTAGACTTTAACTACTTCCACTCGAGAGCCCCCGGTACCGGGGGCAACCCTCGCTGTGCTACACAACGACGCACGTAGCCCGCTACCGCTTCGACCAAAACACACTTATCATACATCAAATTGTCAAGCAGAAACTCCTCAACAAAAGTATCCACTCCAAACTCAAATCAATGTAACACAGCTCAAACCCCTGGCAATAAAACACCAACATGAAGTTGGTGTTTCAACAATTGAAGTTTTGACCAGGTAATTGTTTTTGCTTCTCGGTTTTCAAAAGACGAAACGCAGAACTACGAACAAGATATCAAAAGAAAGCTAACAACTCACTGAATCGATCGGTGTAAAGCTTATTTGCACAGCAGTAAACATGTTCAGCAGAGTCCGCATCAAACTGCACAAAAAACACCAGCAAATCAAAATAAAACATGCAAATGCGGACTTACCTTTGCTGTTTCTTTGCTCTGCTATGCTCCACTGTTCCAAGTTTTTTCACTGGACAAGAGTAAGATGGCACCGTCCTGTTGACGCCATTTTGGCTCTAAAGACCCCGTATTTCAGCCACAACAGGGCAAAACGCAGAAACTGGGACTCGGAGTGGCTCTCAAAGCGTCTGTACGAGCTCGCCTGTGATTCGCCAGGGCTTCTGTCCGTCACAGAATGAGTGGTATCATTCGATTCTGTAGAATCTCCTCTTTCAGGGATATTTTGAGCTCGCTGATTGGATAAACTTTCTGGGAGTTAGCCCTGCGCGTAACGCTGCATCGTCATTTCAGCTTCGACGCACAGAGCGCATGACGCATGAGGAAGAAGCAGCTATCGTATTTTCGAACAGATTTTTAAACTTTTTATCACCACACCATGGCTTTTAGAGGGAAAAAAGCACTTTTACACTCTCGAGGAGACACAGGATATAGTACTTGGAGACATGGAATTTGAAGACATTGTACTTCAAGACTACTCTTCTGACGAGTCCGATCTGTTGGCCACACCAGCCGGTCAAATTATGAATATCCCCAGATGAAAGGTAACTGTTTAGGAATATTTTTTTTGTAAAGTAAATGTATATTTTATGTCAATGGTGTAAATTCAAAATGTACAGACAAGTGTATTGCTATTTAGTGGAGTATGTTGATGTTGTATGATGTGTAAAGTGCTATGTAAAACTGATTTATTAGTATTTGTCTTTTTTATTTCCATCACTTCAATACTATATGAGACACAATTTATCATGTAACGTCCACACAGTGTGTCAAAAACAAAACATTGTAGTCTTATGTGCCAATTTGTACCACATATCTGAACATAGATTTATTCCACAGCAGTGATGTCTGCAACTGATTGCAAACAGATGCAATTAGTGACTGTCTGCCTTTTGTTTTTCAGTGCTCCTTCAAATACACAAGTGTGTCTGCCCCTCCCTCCACGGAGAGCCAGTCTGCTGCCACATTACCTGCTCCTAGTGATCGCTGGAAAATCGTGATGAGGAGGACACTGCCCCCAATCCACGCCGTTTTGTGCCAGCAAGAGACACAGGACCTGTTTTGGACAAAAACGCTTCATGGACAGTCCTGCAGTTGTTCCAGCTGTTTTTTAGCAGTGCCACTGTGAATACAATTATGTAAACACAAACACTAATGCTGAAAGGCAAAAGCAGGCTGGAAAAAAAATACAAATGGACTCCATTGACTCTATACTGCTGTTCACAGGACTTGTCTGTGCACACACAAGACAGGATTATAATGGTCCAATTTGCAGATGCTGAGGAGACTGCTGAGGAAACACCAAATACCTGCATGCCAGTTTATTTTGGGGAGGATGCCACTGCCATGAGAAAGTACTGCAAAAATGCTTTGACGCAGGGGACAAACGGGTAAAGACTCCTGTGTACTGCAGAAAGTGTCAGGTACCTCACCTCCAAAAATAACTGTTTTGTCGCCTGGCATGATGCTACGTGAAGTTTTTTGTTTTATTTTACTTTTGATTACCTGTGTGCGTGTTTACTGTATATAGTTTTTGCAATAAAGTGTGCTGAAATATATAAATTGTGCTTAACTTTTAGAAAAAAAAAGTATTTTTATGACCAAATATGTAAATATGTCCCAAATTTTCATTTCATTGAGATATTCCATATTTCAAATTTTGTGCCAAATTGTGCCAAATTGTGCCAAAATGGCACAGCTGGTCTCCGCCTGGACTTTTTTATATTGTAAACCAGTAAAACCTTCAATTCTTTGTTCAATAGGCACCAAATTGCTGAAAATGTTGATGACAGGGTTTATTTACATTTAGGTTGATATATTGCTTCTTTACAGTAAAAATAAGATTTTTTGCTCTTTTTCTCTGTTTTTGTTAGGCGGAAATCAAATTAGTTGAAAATAGACCACATTTAGTCTTGCCCACAATTATTTTTCTTTCAAATCTTCACATCCACAACACCCCCAAGCCCCAATAGCACATCTATGAGTAAAATTGTATTTTAAAACCTTTCTAATCATGAAATAGTATGGGTATGCTTTTTTCAGAATAGGCCATGTAGATTGCATGAGGTTAAACAGTTTGTGAAAAATTATATTGTTTATTATGTAACTATTCATTTTCGATTCTTCTCATTACTTTTACTCTTCAAGATGTCTATCTGTTTTCATCTCAGGACTTTAATCACTTCATTATTCTTTATTCAGATTGGAGAACTGTGGTTGTCAGAGATCAGCTGTTCCTCTCTGGCCTCAGCTCTGAAGTCCAACCCCTCACATCTACTGAGCTGAACCTGAGTTATAACAAAGACCTGTCTGACTCAGGAGTGTCTCATCTGTGTGATTTCTGCAGAGGTCAGACTGTCGCCTGCAGACTCTCAGGTCAGTTCACTGTCTCTGTGTCAGGGCTCAAGTCTCACATTTGTTTTCATTTTGTTCATGACAAAAATAAATTAATTTTCAGAAGAATGAAAACCTAGAAGTCTACCCTACAGACTTTTAGAACATTGTAAATATCTTTAAAAAAAGAAACGTATTGTAATAAAATAAATAAATGTATAATTCTATTCATGCTTTTTATACATTAAGATGTGTATATTGTTCAAACTATATTTTAGAAAGTTTTACAAAAGAATTAGACTTTAAACGGTTGGTGAAAATTTCTATATTTTTTTCATGATTAACTATTGAGTTTGAATTCATGACGTTTATTATTCAAGATGTCAGTCTTTGTTTTATCTGTTTTTCTCAGGACTATTAATCACTTTCATTTATCTTTATTCAGATTGAGTCTCTGTGGTTTGTCAGAGATCAGCTGTTCCTCTCTGGCTCAGCTCTTGAGTCCAACCCCTCACATCTCACTGAGCTGAAGCTGCGTAATAACAGATTGAGAGACTCAGACATGAAGGAGCTCCTCGTCCTTAAACAGAGCCCTGACTGTCGACTGGAGACACTGATGTGAGTCCTGACTTTATGAGACTGTTCTGAACCTGGAGCGGGACATTTTCTGTATATTTTTCTGAATAAAAACACTGAGTCTGTTGGAGTTTGTTTTAAAGAGTTTTTCGTTCAAGTGCATTCTTGTTTTAAAGGTCCCACATCAGCAAAATTGACTATTTTAAAGTCTAACCAAGTTATTTTATATCGTCATCAAAAACAGACCTGGAGACTTTATCCTTTTCATGTATTTCAGTGTCAGTTAACATAATATTGTGAAAATAAATTGTTATTAATGATTTGGAATCAGAAGTTAATCTGATCTCTGCTTCTCCACAGCTGGAAAGATTATTATTGATGTGCAGCAGCTCCAGATCAGACGCCTCAGACTGAGTCAGGAGAGAGAGAATAAACCCACAGAAGCATCCAGCATCACGGCTCAGTGGAACAGGTCTGAGCTCCATCAAGAACGGGTCTGAGACAAAAAGTCACCTCCAAAGAAAGAACGACGAGGACGTGAGAAGAAAGTGAAGTCCTTTAGGCGGCGCGGGTCACAGATCTCCAGGCGTCTGATCCTGGAGCTTTTATCAATCGTACTTATTGATATTATTACATTGATCTGATATTATGATCTGATGAAGAACAGTCGGTTTATCAGATCAAATGTAACTAGGTCTTGGTGATTGGCTTAAAACTATTTTAAAAAGGGGAACATGTGTTTTGGTTCCAATTCTACCCAATGCACATAAAATGTACTGCAGACATCAGGGCTTAATATGTTTAAATATATTAATTTACTTTTGATATGGAAACCCAATGTCATTCACATCAGCAATGTTCCTCTAATTATGTCTTTTGATCTTTCTTGACAATTGTTTTGTCTCTTTCCAAACGGCATCATCACTGTCATCATTTTAGCCTCTGAGGACATATTTATTAACCACAAAACGAACAAAGTGATCTGATTTTTCTGACCAATCTGTCCAACACTGTGCATGTTCATGTTTTATCACTAATAATCTCATTATAATGAACCTAACATATACGTAATATTAAAAATCCAGCGGACATCAGAGACTGGACACATTCATAGTATTTAAAGCAGGAAGTTAAAGGTTGGCTGAAGGGGAACAGACATGTGACCACTGACACTTGTGTTAAGCATGTGTCCATTAAATTGGACATCATGCATCGTTAGGCTACATATTCATGCATTCATAGTATATGCTGCAAATGTGTTTTTTTGAAAAATCTATCTTCATCCTGCAGAAATGTTTTGGCTCCAAATGGTCGGAGACATCTGGCCTCAGCTCACTGACCAAAGAATGCAAAACAGATTGCAATGACTGCTGCACCAGTGGTTCAGAACACGTCGGGACAACGTGCTTTGTTACGGTCTGTATGTTCACTTCAGGCATCGTCGGACTAAAGGTTCTTCATTGTCAAGGCGTTGGGACGATACAGCGTTAAAATGCAGTAAAACCGAACCTTTCCAAAATGATTGAATTAGCCGTACCATGTTGTTGTGTGTGACTGTGGTTACATTACGCTTAAAGGAAACAGCACAAGGAGGGTTTAAAGGAAAGCAACAAAAAAACTGAGGGGAAGAACTGGAATTTAAATACTACAATTCGATGATAAATTAAATCGATTCTTTTGCGCAAGCCCTAATGTAAACTGATGTAAAGAGCACAGCCTGACTCCTGTAATCCGTTCAGAGATCTCTTAGTTCCTTTGAGTGAAATAAACTGCTTTAGGACGTCTGGTGTCGTTTCATTATAAAATGTTTCTATCGTCTTGTTCTCTTTGATATTGTCTTTGATTGTATTAAAGATTGTAAAGTGTGGTCATGGCAGTGTGAGGCCTGTCATTTAATCATTTAGGTTTAAAGGGTTATACGAGTAGCAAGCCAGTCTAATATAGGCTTTCTAAATGACTATTTAATGACCTTTAAACGTCAAATGTAGAGTGAAAAACAAAATGATATCAGTAAGATCTCTTATTATTAGTGCTCATTAGTAAAGATAAACTTACTTTTCACCTTTAGTCGCTCCTACGACTCCAGACACTTTAAAGTACTCACAGCAATTTGGAATGATTTTTCACAGACAAGTCTTTTGACAGATTTAATTCTGATTTATTGAGCTTTAGAACCAACAATAAGACAAAATTATAATGTTACAATAAGTCTCCACTGGATATATAATAGTTTTCCTGTTCCCTGCAGGGTTTCTGGGCCTTCAATAACATTCTGTAAAGCTGCTTCCATTATCATCTGTCCTGACTTTTACATAGAGCGATAGCGCCTCTAGTTGTGAACCACTTCCGTTTTTACTGAGGGGAAGATGAAACAGCCCAACTGAACTCCACACAACAGACTGAGGTGTTCTAAAGCACAGCCTGCACCGAAACCTGCTCCACGTCTGTGGACAAAAATCATGATGAAAAAAGAGACGAAAACTTTAAAAAATGTGACAAACGCAGCAACAACATGAATACAATAACATCTTTTGTAGGTTTAGCTTTCAATGAGGATTAATCTGTTGCTCTCTCAGCAAAGAAGCTTTTTAGATTTGTAAAGCCTGAACTGGAGTAAATGTGTTTTGTTAGGTGGGGTTAAGATGGTTAAACATGTAGTACCCTCCTGTTTGTGCAGTAGACGCTCTGGGTTGATGCTGTTGATAATTCCTAAATTCTGTCCATATGAAGCTATAATTGACACAAGAGTTCGGATAGAAAACAGTTTAGTTGCCGTCGTCAGCGAAAGGTTTTACAAACTAGACATGTGCTTCAGTGCACTGGTGTACATGAAATACTAATAATAGGGTTAAAACAGCAGGGCAATGGTTTGTTTTTTCTTTTTTCGCATTACATATGTGTTCAAGAGACAGTGGCTTGGTCGAACCAAATAGTAAACTCGTACCTGGATTTATGCAGCTCAAAGGCAGGTTTTAGCTTTCTCCCGAAACAATAAATCATGGATAAAAGTTGAACATGATGAAAACAAGACATGAACTTTCTACATCTGTTTTTATCATTTTGAGTGAAAAATGAACAATTTTCTAAATTTTCATTCTTTCAGAGTCAGAATTGTTTTTTGGCCCTTGTTATGAACAGGTTAATCGTGCAACAGAAACTAAAAACTGATACTTAGATAAATAAGTATGAAAAGTTAAGATTGTACGGGCCTGCATAGGAAGACTTAAATGTTAACTAGGATATAAGACAAGCGTGAGTGTCTTGTTAACAGATGTGGCAGCTGTATTGAGGTGATGCTAGATTCTATGTAGACAACGTACCACATAATGACATAGAGCAGAGCAAATTGGAGGAACAGGTTCTTATGTTATTGAATCTGTCGTTATTGGGTTTGTTTATCGGTCATGAGTTTGAGTGACGGAGGGGAAGATGCTGTTATGTGGCGGGGGGTATGTCTGAAGGGAGGGGGAGAATATCCGTGTCCATGGTGAAGAAGGGTCAGCTGTGATCTTCATTCCTCGTGCCCACGTGCTCATCCGTTAAACTGACTTACATACACTTTTGGAGTTGAAATGTTTAGAAAAAACTTTAAAAGCTTCACTTTGCATCATAATTGGGAAATACGGTTCCACAGAAAACACAGCCTTTTTGCTTTTACCAATGTAAACAATAAGCAGCAGAAACGTGTGTTATAACCTATGTAGTACAAACATGAAGCTCGAGATGGGCGGTAGAGAGGTTTTTTAGTGTTCATTGAGTCTGATGTTTATGTGGAGGGAGGTTCTTCTGGACCACGGGGAGAGGGTCAAACAGGTCCAGCGGTGGGAGGCGGCCAGCTGTGATCCACGTCTGTCCACAGCGGGCCCTGGAAACACAAAGAATCGACAGGCCCCCACAAGTTTAATTTTAATAATTGTGTATCATTAATTGAAGAAAGTTTACAGCCTTTTAACCTCTAACCCGTCTTTAAGCCGAGCACATTTTGGTAAGTAGCCTTTACCCAAATCTAAAACTTCTGCGACTGGAGACAACATTGTAACGCCTCATTTGAAAGAGAAGGCCAGCAAAATGATCTCTAACTTGTTCCGGTTCAGATGGGAGTAAGAGGTGAAATACTCGTATAAATAATTGTGTGATGATCTTTGGTCTTTAATGTTTGTTCACATGTCTTTGTAGACTACCTTTGGTTTTGGTAACGACGCCTGTGACAGGTGGCACAATAAGAGTCACTCACACGTTTAACAAGCGTCTCAATTAATATCATGTATTTGGATTTATATTGTGATAAATCTTAAATCTGCAGCAGGTTACAACACAAACCATCATGACACTTTGACTGTGCAACAAATAGAGGTCCTTTCAATCACATAAACGTTTCAGTCAGATCTATAAATCATAACTCTGTTTCTGTGGTAAATGTGGAGGCCGTGTTGTGTTGATTGCAGCCAAATTCTAATGTAATTCATGGAATAAAGGTTCTACGTCCATCTCTCTAGAAACACCACAAGGGGACGCTGTGGGAGTTAACATTTATCATCGTTTTCTCTTATTTCAGACAAAGCACACTTTACACTTCACTAGAGGAGGAGGAAATGCTTCATATATAAGATCATTTTGAATGCTCTTTGAATGTGTTGCTCATTTGTTGACTGACTCTGATTAGCCTAAAGAGTTTTTATTCCTAATTACTAACGAGTGCGACACATTCAAGGTCATCAGTTGAGTTTTGAAACTCTGTCTGTATCAAATCTATCCAGCGTTTGTCATGCTTGAACTGAACTTTACTACACGAACGAACCAGAGCGCTAGCACCCTCTAGTGGCGAACCATGAATGTTTTACCTGAGGGGAAGATGCTGAAGGGAACGTCCTGTAAGTAGGATCTTTGTGGTTTAAAAAAAGGCTCTACGACGGACAGGGTATAATACTGCTTTGCGTCTATATTATGTCTACTGTTATAAATCTTTGTTATTTTTTTATATGTGGGGGGATAATCTCTGAAGGAGCCTCTGCTCGCAGCGGTGACTGGCTGTGGCTGTGTGGGTGGTCCTTGGGTGCCAGGTGGAGTGTGGGTCTTGCAGCGCCTGCCTATGGGGCCCTTGTGTCGTGTGCCCGGGCGCAGCGGCTGATCTGCTGCTCCGGGGAAGAGTGCTCTTCTGATGGGGTTTCTCACTTGGTCATTCTGTACCACCTTTTTTATTATTTTTAATTTTTTTATTACCTTATTTTTAAATTTTTAGATGTTCAAAATAAACAGACACTATACCATAATATACAAAAACATACCACACAAACATAAAAAAGAAACAAACACATAAACACAAAAAACAAACAGAAACAAAAAACAGTAATAAAAATAACAAGGAGGAAAAAGTCAGTCTGTCAGAAGATATACACAAACACAAATATGTAAATTTACATAATGGCCCTTTTACATCCAGATTGGCCCACACATGTACCAAACCTGTCTATTTGGTTGGGACAAGTGCACTCAACAGGGGATCTACACATGCAAACACACTCGCGCAGAACCAACACATCTAGTGTCATCACAGCAACTCACACACTCCAACTCCTTCTCGGCGCAATGCTACATGCCCCAGCGTTATTTACTTGCCTACATATCACACAGCTTTCATTACTATTATCTTTTCCAAATTTTAAATCCATTATACTTCAATCCAACCACAAATCACAAAATATACACTAAAACGCTTTCCTAGGTTCAGCGACAGGTTTTCTTTCTTTCTTTATTTATTTTATTTTTTATTGAAGCCCCTTAGCAGAAATTAGTCAACGTACCAGCCTCTACTTGATTTTGATTCTGTGTGTGATGTGAGTGAAGAGCAAAGGGGTAGGGGTTGTAGGGTGTGTGTGTAT
>VHKM01001362.1:0-24132 GCA_007210695.1 Neogobius melanostomus
AAGTTAGGGAACGAAAGGAACCACCTTAGGTTCAACCTTAGATGTAGACAGAACAGATTTATCCCCAGCTGCCTTAAGCAGAAGGCTCTGGAAGCAGGATATACAGCAGAGAAACTACAACACAACTACATTATGAAGGTTCTTAATTTAAGGATTAGACGACTCAATCAAGGAATATACAAACTAAATTCTGAAGCTTTAGCGATCCAACAGAGATTAAAATCCTGTGTGACCGAAGAGGTTTTCCTCAAGATTTGTAATTTCACACAAGTAGCGCAGATGGACCAACACAGAAGGTCCAAAGAGAGACAGAAAGGTAAGTTTCTAAAACTCTTAGGACAAAACCAGCCAAGATACAGCAGGCAGTGGCGTGGGAATGAAGAAATAGATAGAAATCCTAAAACTACAGCCAATTGGGTTAAAACCTCTCAGACAGAGAACTCTCCCAGGCGGAGAACAGCGTGCTCTCCAAGGGGCTCAACTTCTCCATCACACCCAAATCCATTCCCACAGTGGATGTCATCACAGCAACAGAGTCAGCCATCAGGAATAACAGGATGACTGAGTCTGAGGCAGGGGACCTTCGACTGAAAATCTCATCAGCCCTCAAGAGCTCCAGACCTCCTCCCTCCAACATCACTGGAGAAGAAAGAAGAGCTTTGGCAGCCTTGAAGAAGGATGAGAGCATCACCATCCTTCCAGCGGATAAAGGCAGGTGCACTGTTGTCCTCAACACAGCTGACTACGAGACCAAGGTCAAGCACCTGCTCAGTGATGAAAACACGTATGAGCGACTGAGAAGAGACCCACCAGCGGGTACAGGAAGAAAATTATAGAGCAGCTTCAGAAACTAGAAAAGGAAGAAATAATTGACAAAAAGTTATATTACAAGCTTTACCCGGGAGAGGCTATTCCGTGTATTTATGGTCTGCCAAAAATACACAAGGAAGGTTTTCCTCTCAGACCCATTGTGAGTGGCATTAACTCCATCACCTATAATCTGGCGAAACATCTCAAGTTCATTTTAGCCCCTTTAGTCGGCAACACAGAACACCATGTGGAAAACACCAAGGAATTTGTGGAGAAGATCAAACACCTGCGGCTGGAAACAGATGAAACCATGGTTTCTTATGATGTGACAGCACTGTTTACATCCGTCCCTACCTCAGCAGCAGTCACGGCGGTGAGGAAGAGACTGACTGAGGACAGCACTCTAGCCGATAGGACCCAGCTCACCCCTGACCACATTTGCCAACTACTGGAGATCTGCCTTAGCACCACATATTTCCAGTTCAGGGGCAACTTCTACAGACAGATCCATGGCTGTGCTATGGGTTCTCCAGTTTCACCCATAGTGGCTAACCTCTACATGGAGGAAATGGAGAAGAATACCTTGGCCTCATACCCAGGTAACAAACCCAGCCACTGGCTCAGATATGTAGATGACACGTGGATCAAAATTAAAGAGAGGGAAGTGACACCTTTACAGATCACATCAATGCTGTGGACCCTAACATTAAATTTACTCGGGAGGACGCTAAGGAGAAACAACTTGCCTTTTTAGATTGTAAAGTTATCATAGGGGAAAACGGACAACTTCAGACAGAGGTTTACAGGAAGGCAACTCATACTGACCAGTATTTGATGTTTGACTCTAACCATCCACTCCAACACAAAATAGGGGTCATTAGGACACTCAGACATAGAGCTAAAGAGGTGCCTACCAGTGCAGAAGGAAAGACCAAAGAGGAGCAACATGTCCAGAGAGCCCTCTCAGACTGTGGCTATCCTAACTGGTCCTTCACTAGAGCACAAAGGGCAAGAAGACCCAAAGAGCAGGACAGACAGACTACAGAACCCAGAAGAAAGGGAGTTGCAGTGCCGTATGTAGCCGGGGTATCAGAGAAACTCCAGAGAATCTTTAAACAGCACAGGATTCCAGTGTACCACAAACCTGTGAACACACTGAGACAAAAATTAGTTCATCCCAAAGACAAAACTCCTAGCCACAAACAAAGCAATTTGGTTTATTCTATTCGATGCAAAGAAGAAGAATGCAAAGAACATTATATTGGAGAAACCAAACAAGTCTTACAGAAGAGACTTTATCAACACCGAAGAGAAAGCACAAGCGGCCCTCAGTCGGCTGTGCACCTCCACCTTAAAGCCTCCAACCACTCCTTTGAGGACGGGGAGGTCAAAATTCTAGCTAAAGAAGAACGTTGGTTTGAAAGAGGAGTAAAAGAAGCTATTTTTGTCAGAAAAGAAAATCCCTCCATGAACCGAAATGGTGGGCTAAGATTTAATCTTTCTTCTTTTTACTCCAATCTGCTTCGGGGAAAACGGACAGAGCACGGCCAGTCCAAGAAGACGATACCTCAGCTAACAATAGAACAATAGGCAGGTAATTAGCAGTGATCAGCCATGAATAGGACAGGGCTGACCGATACTGGGGGGAGCAGGTCGTTACAGACGCTCTACTTCAAAGGTGTTTACCCACAGGTGAGAGTAGCTGTTATTAGAGGGGAGGAGCCAACTCCTCCCAACTGGTCTTTATCTACGCTGCTTGCTGAGGGAAACCTTGTTCACTGACGAAGCCTTTTGGATGAGAGGCGAAACGTTTGGAGACCTCAACTACCAAGTACAGAAGATGACTCAAGTACCTTCGTTGAAGATTGTTTTCTGTAGTTGCACTGAAATTTCGCTAAAGCTACTAAGGGTGCTGCTTATTTTGTTTTTGTTTGGAGAGAGGTTCATTTTGTGAGAACCCTGTTTATTTTGAGAACTGTTTTATGTTTGAGAACCCTGTGAACTTCCTACGTGGATTTTGTTGCAATAACGTGATTTATTTTGTGTTCAGAAGCAAGACAGCAGCTGTAGCAGCTTAGGACGCTAGTGTGGACAGACACAGCACCTCCTTGGCCTCGTGTTATAGCTGTACTTGGCATCTCAGGGGCTCATACCCCTTGTAGCGGTGGTAGGTGTGAGATGCGTGTGCCTCTACTACCGATAGCCCGAAGGCAGCCGTTGCAGATGCGTGGGAAGCCATGTACAGCCTGTGTAGAGGCAAGTTTTTAATCTTAATGTTCCCCAACTCGTAGCCGTCAAGGCCCCTCGCAACGTCGACCGGTGGGGTAGAGTGGGTTTTATTGTTGCGACGTCCGGTGAAATGTTGCCGTGGCCCGCGTCATTTCGGACACTGGTCCCATAGTGTCTTTCGGTTTTAATTCGGAAGTGTAAGCCTCGTAGCCCCTTCCCCTCTTCTGTATGTTTGTGTAACGTTACTGTGTGAATGTTCATCGTCGGGACGCCGATGCAGTTTGGGGGGGGTACATGTGGCAATACCAGTTTTTAGTAACTGTATTTTAAATCATCGTATTAAATATAAGCTTTTTAAATATTGAAACGGTCAGCAGATGGCGCCACCACTCAAAATCAGTATAAAAGGCCACCCTCGTTCACACGCACGTCCTCTGTCTCCCTCACTGGCATCTTCCGGCCTGGTTGGGCTGCGCCCAGGGTTGTGTGCTGTTTAATGGGTCCAGGTAGCTATTTGTTCGTTCGTTCATCCTTAATATTGGTGTAGCTGCTAACGCAGGTCTAATTTTAGCGTCGCGGGTGGTTGAGAGCTCAACGCGCACCACTCCATGGCGTCCATTGCTCGCTCTCGGTGCATGGTGGCTCGGGGTCTGCTGGGGCCCTCCTGTGACGGAACTCGGGGCTATCGAAGCACCGAGCCGGCCGAGAAGGGCTAGATGTGGGCGTGCGACGGTAGGATCGGCCTTGCCTGGTGGTTAGCCATTATTTTGGTACAATAATTTAACTACCTCTTTACATTTAGGTGGACCTAACCACGCTGCTGTCTTGTTTCTCCTTGTCTTGCTTTCTCGTTTTGTTTCCTTTTCGTTGACCTGTTCCGGGCATTTTGTGAGCCCAACTAAATATAACGAAAACTGTGATAACCTGTGCAAAGAAAGTATGAAATCTCAAAGAAAGACAAAAAGTAAAACATAAAAATAAACTAAACTGTGTTAAAGGAACATGCTGCCTCTGTCCTTATGGGTCGAACCTGTGTGCCTTAAAGCACATTTTTTTCCAGTTTACACTGGATGGCGTTGTCAGGCTTTAATTTATTTTATATACCACTCGTCATGTCACACATACTACAATGATGACGTAACCTTCTGTTGGTCTGTATATGCAGTAAATTAAAATAACTGCCTTGAATAAAATTGCACTCTCAAAATGGCTGTACTGAACGTTTTGAAATAGGCCTCTGTCTCTTTAAGAAGCTTTCCGACACGCCCCCTTCAGCACACTGCTGTGGCATCTAAACAACACTACTGTGTGGGGAGGGGGCTCTGCTGAGCTGAGGAGCAGTGGTTGGTGGCTTGGCTGGTGACGAAAGGTCCAGAGGCGTCTCCAGGTGGTGGGGGCGTTCCTAGGGGACTGAGGCATAGCTACAACTAAAATGGCTGCCGTCTAAGTTTTTACTGATTACTCAAAAATATGTGAATGAGCCAAGGCAACACTCCAGGCATGTGTTTAATGAGGGAATGACATAATAACATGATATAAAGCTTGAAAAAGTCCATTTTACATAATACCCCCCTTTAACCCTTTAATGGTCACTCTAAGAAAGAAATGATGTAAAAATTATTTTTCTGCATTTTTCAAGTTAGTTGGGCACTAATAACACAATTAATAAGCTTGATGGTAAAAGTACATAATACATAATTATATATGTATAATAGCATTAAATTATAACTTAATACCTACAAAGACAAAAACAAGTTGAAAATGTAAAAATTCCAGGAAACGACTCATGTCAAGTAAATTTTATTTCAACAAAAGACCTATGGGAACCTTGGCGATGTTATTTTCAATGGTTTGCTGCAGAGCATGCCCTCTCTCCGATCAAGCACAGGAAATCATTGCACTTCCCACATTTCTATCTTAACACACCCTTTGGGCAGAGGCTGCACCGCCCCTGGTTGTCAGTATGAAGTGGCAAATGTCCATAGTTGTTGTAGCAAACTTCTGGTTGCTTCTTCTCACAGGACATTTGTGGTGGAGAGGTAGATGATGGTCTGCTATCTCTGGGTGCTACCTTGTTGACTTGTTTCAAACTGTGGACCTGAGCCAGGCAATACCTTTTGAGAGACATTGTTTTTTCTTCAGTAGGCCAGTTTATTGACCAGCCAGGTATTGTAGATGCACAGGCCAAGGCCGTATTCAACGGGGGAAGAATCAGCGTCATGACTTGGAGGGGTCTTGTACTGGTGGACCAGCTTGTCAGAAAGATCAATGCCATCCATATGCTGATTGTAGGGAGCAATGGATGGTGCGACTGAGTGCAGGTTAGTGCACCACCACTAACCTGACCAGCATGTTTTTGGAGGTAGAGGAAACCAACTGAAACAGTGCGGCGCCTCGTGGGTATGTCCCTGTTTCAGAGCTTTCAGAGTTTCAGCTCCTCTTCCTTCCTCTTCCTCCACCACAGCTCCCTCCGCTCCAAAACAGTCTTTCACCATATTCTGAAGAACTTAGCAGTTAAGCTTTCTTCAATGAAGGTACTTGAGTCATCTTCTGTACTCTGTAGTTGAGGTCGTCGAACGTTTCGCCTCTCATCCAAAAGGCTTCGTCAGCGGACTAAAGTTCTGCTCAGCCCGCAGCTTAGATAAAGACCATGGGGAGGAGTTGGGCTTGGCCCGGCTCCTCCCCTCCTCCTGGTGGTCTTTATCTAAGCTGCATGCTGAGCGGAACTTTAGTCCGCTGACGAAGCCTTTTGGATGAGAGGCGAAACGTTCGACGACCTCAACTACAGAGTACAGAAGATGACTCAAGTACCTTCATTGAAGATGGACAACTCCTGTACGACTGAGAGCCTACACAGACATTAGCAGTTAAGCTGTTTCATTCTCCAGTGAACGTCCATTAGCCAGAACAATAGAAGGCATGTGTGGCTTAGCTGTGAGTCTTGCCCGGATTCCTTTATGTTTGTCCCTTCCTTGTTTCCTGTAGCTCCTGGGGGCTCTTGGTGCCTCTTTAGTGTTTCAGGAGATGAAATGTGTAGTTCTCAAATGTCTTTAGCTCATAAGCTAGCTTCTATCAGGTGAGCTCCACCAATGTTGTTTGATCGGGCTGTGCCGATGCACTTGATGCCCAAATGTGCATGCATACAGGTATTTTATTCAGCTCGCTTGGGATGGTAGTATTATTTAGCCTTTAGCTACGACGCTAACTCTCTCTCTCTGGATGCAGTCATGACAGCCAGCGAGTGTGGCGGCGCCGATTGTTTTTTTTCGTAGGATAGTTGGTAGATCAACAAATCACAAGTCATGAGAATGTACCAACTATCCTACGGTAAAAAAAATTGCGTAACGGCGACCTGTAACGGGAGTCAGTCAGTCCTGTTTACTCTGGCCCTTGGTCTGAGACTGTCAACAGAGCAGAGACCGCCCACACACTCCCCATCCCCGCGTCCCCCCAAAGCCTCCCGCCACGCCTCTTTCGTGGGATTTTTTGAATTTTGGGAGTAGGTGGAGTAAGCTCTGGAAGGGGTGTTTAATTGCTCTTTAATTTTTTTAAAAATTACTAAAATGGATCTGGGTCTATCACTGTTCTGTGGTGCCTTCCCCACTCTGTGTGCCACTTCCAGTTCAATATCTCTTTGCAACTGCAATTTCTCTGTCAAGATCATTTTGACTTTATTCTCTACATCAGACCAAGTTTCACCTGGTGACTCTGCCACTCCATCAATGATCAGATTCTTCTTCTTTGCTTGGCCCTCTAACTGATCCATTTTATCAGTAACGGCTAGTAGGCTGTCACAGACCTTTAAAAAGTCTGTTTGTAAAGAATCACAGTGATTAATTTTATTTATTTATCAATTTTAGATTTGATATCATCTACCTCTTTGTGCGTGTAGATTAAGCTTGCTTTTATTTCATATTGTGTTTGTGGTCTCCATAATGATTTTCACAAAACCTTTAAAGTTCTCTTGTTGCTGTTGTATTAAGGCAGTGAACATTTCTTTCTGTTGCTGTAGAAGTTCATTTATCTGAACTGTTGAAACACATTCTTCCTCTGGTTTGACGTCTTGCTTCTGTTTGGCTGGCATATTATAGTACTTCTTATGTATAATTTAATAGAATTATAGAATAGTTTGCTTCTTATGCAGTCTCAACAGGCTTGCCTGGCGAGGCGAGGCAGCCTGGTGTATTAGCCTTCGGCCTGGTGAAGCTCTGGCAGCCTGGTGTATTAGCCTTCGGCCTGGTGAAGCTCTGGCAGCCTGGTGTATTAGCCTTCGGCCTGGTGAAGCTCTGGCAGCCTGGTGTATTAGCCTTCGGCCTGGTGAAGCTCTGGCAGCCTGGTGTATTAGCCTTCGGCCTGGTGAAGCTCTGGCAGCCTGGTGTATTAGCCTTCGGCCTGGTGAACTCTGGCAGCCTGGTGTATTAGCCTTCGGCCTGGTGAAGCTCTGGCAGCCTGGTGTATTAGCCTTCGGCTGGTGAAACTCTGGCAGCCTGGTGTATTAGCCTTCGGCCTGGTGAAGCTCTGGCAGCCTGGTGTATTAGCCTTCGGCCTGGTGAACTCTGGCAGCCTGGTGTATTAGCCTTCGGCCTGGTGAAGCTCTGGCAGCCTGGTGTATTAGCTTTCGGCCTGGTGAAGCTCTGGCAGCCTGGTGTATTAGCCTTCGGCCTGGTGAAGCTCTGGCAGCCTGGTGTATTAGCTTTCGGCCTGGTGAAGCTCTGGCAGCCTGGTGTATTAGCCTTCGGCCTGGTGAAACTCTGGCAGCCTGGTGTATTAGTCTTCGGCCTGGTGAAGCTCTGAATGAGCCTGAGGCAATCTAGTCACACTTTGTCATCAGATGTCAGTTCATGTTTTGACAATCCATTCAAAATAGTATTCCACTGTTTATTTGGCTTCAAATTATGTCAAGATTGAATGAAAAGTTGTCTTCATTACACTGATTTTACACCTTTTTACAACTCAGCAGCAGCTCTAATCTCATGAGAATGTTCATTTATTAGATTCGAAATGAACATTTTCATCAACTGTTGTGAGATTGTAGAAGCGCTAACACGTCATTCCTCAGGTCATTTATTGATTGATCTGGACTCAACCCCCACCTCAGCCGAGCACATTTTCCCCACTTTGGCTTTACCCAAATCTAAAAGCTTCTTGAAGAATGTGTCAATATATAGCACTTGGAAGAAACCTGGCTGGCTGCCCTCTGTCTCCTGTGATCCTCTAAAACGGTGCAGCGCCTCCTGGGTTTGTCCCTGTTTCAGAGCGTGGTGTCCTGCACTGGTCAGCTCCTCCACCTCCTCCTTCCTCTTCCTGTTGCAGCTCCACTAGTGGCAGGGGAAACCGTAGTACCCAGGGGAAACCTACGCAGACACGGGGAGAAAATGCAAACTCCACACAGAAAGGCCCCGTCCAGGCCCATGAGGTGTGAGCGTAGAGGAGGAGGCAGTGGTCTGGTCTGGGTGGTGTGAGTGAGGAGAAGGGGGCAGTGGTCCATAACTGCAGCATGGAGGTAAAAAAAGTAGTGGTAGTAGTGGTAGCTGTAAAAAAAAGTTTGGACATCCCTAGACAAGGGGTTCCCAAAGTTTTCAGGCCGGGACCCCCAAAATGGCTATGCAAATAATCCAGGACCCCCAGAGGAAAGAAAATCCCTAAATGATATATATATACAGTATATATATATAAAAAAATTAAAAAAAACTCTTCCCCACCCTCTTTTTCCTTCAAGCTCGGGTCCTCTACCAGAGGCCTGGGAGCTTGAGGGTTCTGCGCAGTATCTTTGCAGTTCCTAGAACTGCACTTTTCTGGACCGAGATGTCTGATGTATTTCCTGGGATCTGCTGGAGCCACTCCTCCAGTTTGGGGGTCACTGCCCCGAGTGCCCCAATGACCACGGGCACCACTGATGCCTTCACTCTCCAGGCCTTCTCTAGCTCTTCTCTGAGCCCCTGGTATTTCTCTAGTTTCTCGTGTTCCTTTTTCCTGATGTTGAAGTGGCTTGGTATTGCTATGTCAACCACCACGGCTTTCCTCTGCTCTTTGCAGGTACAGCACCAATGCTCTGACAAGGGTGAAGGACACCAGGTGAGAGGGGAGTTAACACCAACCCCCCAATGGAGATTGGGTACGAAGCCCCAATGAGTGCAATCCAGCAGGCAACCCCGAAGTCATCTACAGAGGCTAAATGAAGTACCATCAGAAAGTCTGCTAGAAGATGTGAATGCAGCTCTGCAAGCAATTCCTACATCAACCATCACTGAAACCAATGAGCTGGTATTACACAATATATATATATATATATATATATATATATATATATATATATATATATATATATATATATATATATATATATATATATATATATATATGTATTACACAATATATATATTGTGTATATATTGTGTATATTCTTTGGTCAAAGCTTTCATTTTCTCACAAAGATCAGTGATAGATTAATGTAAAGTCGTAAGGTCATGAACAGGTTATTGAGGACATGCATTTTATTTTTACATTAAGGTGGGTACTACAGACAAATATTTATATGGGAACTTCAAAAACAGTTTCATATTTTAAAGTTTAATTTTTTATTGATGTTTCAGTTTGCACATAACATATTTTAATTACTTTACACAGAATGCCTTATATAATGTAAAATGTATAAATAATGTGAAATTTACTAAAATGTAAACATTTTATTTTGTTTACTGCAAAAGTTTGTAATGGTGTCCTTAAAAACATCTTTCCACTCTGAAAATTGAGAAACGGCCCTAATCTCTGTTCATGTCCTTGGTGTTTTATTTTGACAGGTCTGTTCTGTCCTTGTGCTTTTGCTTTACTTCCTCTGTGTTCATGACCTGCCCCGCCCTGATGTGTTCCACCTGTTCCCTGTTCCTGGTGTGTTCAGACCCCTGTGTTTTGCTCCTGGCTATTCAGTGTGAGTTTTTGTTTTGTGTCTTTGTCTTATTTTGTTCTTGGCATTGTCCATTACATTTTATTTGCAGTTTTGCAGTCCCATTTCATTTTGATTATTATATTTCTTTGTGAGGATGTGGATATCATTTTCAGAGTTAGATTTCAGTTAAGAGCCTTAAAGGATCTGTATCATGATATTTTAGCCATTCCAAAGTAAAGTATAGGCATTTATATGATATATTGTACCTCTATCATTATAGAGCACTCATTTTTGAGAGAAATATAAGTATTTTTGGGGGGTATTTTCCCTACCCGGAAGACAAGACGCTTCGAGTCACTTAACTCCGCCCCTCTCTCCGCTCATTCCACATTTACAGTATTATAAATATAAATATCGCTGCAAAAGTGAAGTTACTTCACATAATGCAGTTATAAAGGAGTTGACATGTGCAACACAGTTTCATAAATGGCTACACAACACACATGCTAACACACACGCTAACACTCGTTTTGATTGACTCACCGCTCAGCCTGGCCTCCCTATCGGGTTATGGGATTGCGTTGGTTATAAAAGTGAATCCACTTTGAGTCTGGCCAAGGTTCACCAAGCATCCATCAGGTTGGTTGATATAGTAGCTAGCTGAAAATGGAAAGAAATTCCAACTTCTGGCGAGTGCACTCTTCTTTAGGAAGGTTGAATAGTCCTGTTCCTCTCGTAGCCAAACACGAACCCGTGACATTATCGTTGGGTAAGAAAAAAGAACAGGCGTGTCCAGAGTAGGTTAGAAAGAGCTCAGTCTTCACAAACAATGCACCCTCCGGCCGGGGGTGTGTTTGCTTACTCTCCCGGGACAGCACAGACGCGTCGGAGAATTGAATTTTTTTTCTCTCTCTCTCTTACAACAAAAATAATGAAAAAGCTGTTTTATAAATTAAAACCAGGCCGTAAGGCATTACATTACAGACATAGAGCACTTCTGTTCCTTTGTGACGACACAACTGAACAGCTCAGTGGTTTACCAGGAGAGGGCGGAGCAGCTGCTCAGAGAGCAGGATTCAGGAGGATTACTTAAGGTGCGTACAGACCAAACGCTGACACACCACCAACTTCCATGTTAACCCTATGTAGACGTGCTTCGAAATATAAGCAAAGCCGTCCGCGCGTATGAAGCGTTCCAAATGCGAGCAGATGAGGATAAATGCGCGTCAAAGCCAGTGAGAACAGCGCGGTACACGAGCAGGGATGCCCCGCCCACTGCTTCATGCACTCAAGTAATCCAATCTACACGTGCGTTCATTTACGCCTTGTTAACCAATCAGGGACTGGGCTTGTCGATATATAAAGTAGTTTTTTAATAGACTGTATTAATGTGTGGTGTTTTTTGCTGACTCATGTTTTACTCTTTGGACTTAGCGATGCCAGAGAGGTCAGGGGCCAATTTAGTAGAAGGGGGAATCCTGTTTACGGGGCAATAAGAAGTGTTATCTGTGTTTAGTATATAGTGGCCAGATGTTTAACTAAGCTAAAGAATGTGCTTTGATGTAGAGAGAGATGAGCATTTAAGGATATCAGGTTTCTCTGTTTGTAACAATGTATGGGGGCTGTGCATTGAGGAGGCTGGACTTAGCTTTTGACTTATTGAATGTGCTGTAGTAAGTTCTGGGGATTTCTCTCAGACACTACAAGTGTAAACTTCATTTGACTCTCCGAAATAAAGAACCTCTGAGACATGCTACCTTCTGATTTTTCCTCATTTTACAAGGAGTGAAACTGGGAGCCAGAGCGCCGCTTTTTCGTCGTTTCTAAACTTTTATTTTTATTCATAATTTGGTGCCCGACCGACGTGATCAAAGCGCAAGGCAGAGCACGAAGGCGATCCAAGTTTTTGTTTAGAAACGTAAAGAGCACTGAGAGCTGAAGAACTGCTTTTTTCATCAAACGCTCCAAAACAGCAGCAGGAGGACAACGGAAGCAGCACCATGCACGCGCGCTGCAACAGAGACAACGGCCCAAGCACGCGCCGCAGGAAAACAGCAGACCAAGCATGCGCGCCGCAGGGGACCAGCAGCGCCAAAGCAACAAAGAGCACGTGTGGAGGAAAACAGGAAAGGAGGAAAAACAGCACGTGACAGATCTCAGAAAGAGAAAAAAACATCTGAAAAGTCTCCATACAGTTCGAGTCCAGAAGATTTCAAGAGTATATACAAAAAAAAAGCGGTAAGGCAACCTTTTCTAAACTGCCTAAGATTGGTCTAAAAATAAATTAAATGTAATTTGATGGACTGGGACATTATGTAAAATTCGAAAAAAAAAAAAATTAAAACAATAGAAACAGGAAACGCTATGTAAATAATACGCTGTAAATAGAACGCTTTTAGGGGATCCGTGATGTTTCTTAAACGCCATAGGGACAGTTCTTTGCACACGGGAGAAAAAGACAAAGGAATATAGATTAATTAATTAAGAGATGGCCAGATACACGTGCGGGTTTTGAATAACATTATTTCTTTTCCATCGTACGATTAAAAGATTAATGGAAAATATAAACGCAGGCTGTACTAATTCACACAGCTGCATATCTTTTTATATATAGTTGGACGTCCACTAGAAATATATATATATATACATATTAAAATCAGGCGAGGAGACGGAGTTGCCTCTCGTCTTGTTTAACCCCCTAGCGACCGGCTACGCCGCGGTCAACCCCTCCCCTTTCCCTTCTCCCATGGTGCGACTTCTCCCCCCGGGGTGCTGCAAAGAGCAGCATGACGGAGGAGAAGTAGGAGTAGGAGGATTAAAAGTAACGATAATACAGAGCGCCTTAGTAGATAAAAGAATAAATAAATGCATGAAGCAATATAAATATTATTATTCATAACTAATAGTGATTTAGATGATAAATCTAATAACTAAATAAATACAGAAAATATTGATTAACTAAGACCTATATAATCCCCTTGACTAAGCATGGCGGATCTAAATATTATTTTATATATAATCATAGTAATAACAAACGCAATTAACAATAGAATGTCCCAGTTCTTCACACGAGACCAAGTAAAGCAGTATGGAACCAGAAAGGTGCTGAAACATTATTCTTGCAAACTTGACTTCCACGAAAAGGCACAATCTGGATGTGCACGCTACTTGGCAGCTTTGACCAAGACGACAGAGAAAACCTCACATCCTGTGCAGAATCATCAGTTGATTATACATATGAATCATGGACAATTTGAACATCATACGTGTGAAGAAAAAGCCAAAAGTGAACTGTATGTCAGAGCCGATCTGAAGACAACTCCACTGCCCAATCCAGAAATGACTTTATCCTGTAATGGCTGCTCGTACAGAGCGAAAGAAGGACATGTCATTTCGTCACATGCTGTAGTCAAACAACAGTCAACACAACAGCATGAAATACTGGAGGCAGAATTAATGACAGTACTGCACGCCTTACAACTCTTGGGAGGCTGCAAGGTCAATATCCATACTGACTTAATTTATGTTTTCATGACGGTCACAATATCTATTGCAGGCTGGATCAGAAATGGTTTCAAGCTAACAACGGGACTTCCTATAAAGCATGAAACACTGGTCAGACAACTCATTGATACAGTTCAATTGCCAGAGAAACTAGCCAACATGAAATGCAAAGCCCACACCAAAGGCGGAGACTCTGTGTCTCTGGGCAATCATGCAGCTGATAAGGCAATCAAAGAAGCAGCAAACCCTAACAATAGACCTGACACGAACATGGACATTTCTCCAGAATCTTGGGTTTATGTTAAAATGCATAAACGAGACGACTGGACCCAACCATACCAGACGGAGCCATATCTGGTTCTTCAATCTACATGGAAGACAAAGAAGATGGCTGTTCCAACATCTGGCACTGATGAAAACCACATGTCATCAGTCTTTGCCCCTGAGGCTTCAAGGGCAGAAAGAGGGGAGAGTCCAAATCACATGCTGTGGACGAGGCCCACTGCTGTGAAGGCGTCATAAAATCTCCCTGGATTCACCAACTGGGTGAACTGAAGATGTCACAATTCAAGAGGAAGCGACCATTCAAGTACACAAAAACACTGTTAGAACGACTGAAGAGCATGTGTTGATAACCTCTGCTCTAGGCATACAGACGATCGTGGTCACATCATATACACTTGCACGTGACCAGAAGAAGTCAACGTCACCATGGACAAATCAAAAGATTAGTCTACAAAAAATGGGATGCTCACCTTGAGTAGTGATATGTGTTTTTAATTTTGTTTGTCGTAATTGTGTTTCTTTATTACTGTTTGAAGATTGGTTAAATGTAGATTCTGAAGTTCGACATAAACGTTACATCGAGAGAGGAGAGAGAGAGAGTTCCTCATTACCAAGCTAATATGTTATGAAGATGTGTGAACTACGTTGCTCATCTTGCTAGTAATACTGAATGTTATGTATGTGCTCACCTTCCAATGTCAACCACCGACATCGCAATATATTCTTCTCACTCCAGGCTTCTAAGCAGGCCATGGATTAGTTTGAATTAAATTGAATTGTTAAGCCAAAAATTATAATTAAAATTGTTAGTTTTTGATTTTGCCATACTAAATTGTTAACTGACTTTGCATATAAGCCTTTGGCTTCAGCTCAATCCCTTTAAGTAGGTTAACTGCTAAAATAATAAATAAATAAACTAAACTAAAGTAATTTTGCAGGTGATAGTGACATAAAAGTAAAAATAGAACTAACAAATAACTCGTTTGTGAGGTATCTGTTGATGAAAGTGGATGGTGGATACATAAATAATGGGTAGAAATAATGTTTTGAATTTTTAGTTTTTAGTATGTTAGGATTTTAGTTTTTAGTTTTGCATGTTTTAATCTTTAGTGATATTTTCTTTTGGTGAACACATAGAAAATGTGTTCAAGAGGGGAAATTGTCGATATATAAAGTAGTTTTTTAATAGACTGTATTAATGTGTGGTGTTTTTTGCTGACTCATGTTTTACTCTTTGGACTTAGCGATGCCAGAGAGGTCAGGGGCCAATTTAGTAGAAGGGGGAATCCTGTTTACGGGGCAATAAGAAGTGTTATCTGTGTTTAGTATATAGTGCCAGATGTTTAACTAAGCTAAAGAATGTGCTTTGATGTAGAGAGAGATGAGCATTAAGGATATCAGGTTTCTCTGTTTGTAACAATGTATGGGGAGTAGTAGTAATAAGGGGATCCTTTTTCCGCCATTTTGTTTTTAATTAGCATATGCAAATATGCTAATTAAACCCCGCCCCCTCCCGCCCACCTCCCTCCACCCACCCTGTCACTACCGCTCTACGCACCAGAGGGAGCCATTTGTCCCTCCCTCACACCCTCCCCTGCCACCTCCGCTCTACGCCACCAGAGGAGCCATTTGTCCCTCCCTCACACCCTCCCCTGCACCTCCGCGCTAAGTCACCAGAGGGAGCCATTTGTCCCTCCCTCACACCCTCCCTGCCACCTCCGGCTAAGTCACCAGAGGGAGCCATTTGTCCCTCCCTCCCACCCTCCCCTGTCACCTCCGCTCTAAGTCACTAGAGGGAGCCATTCGCCCCCCTCCTCCCACCCTCCCTGCCTGTACTTGCCACAACATGTCTGTAACATGTCATGGCATGTATAGGCGAATTTGATGCTATAGAAGTGTCCGGACATGTTTAAGCTCTGCCTAGGGGTGTGTTTTCAGGGCTGTATAAATACCGGCGCTCTTTTTCTCATTTCATCATCTCCTGATCCTCGCGAAACATCCTGTAACTGCCAACGGACTGGACCACTATGGACGGACACACTAATACCGATCTTACCCCCAACGTCGGTACGTCAGCCTGTACTACGCAAGATGTGGTGGAAGGACGTCGGCGTCCTAAATCAGGACGTTTTCCGAACTCAAACCCATGTAGCTGCGAGAAAACCTTTAGCCGTGCCAGGGGGTATGTTTGTTGGATAGCTTATTCTGATGGAAAAATCACGTTACAAAGTGGCGCTTGTCACGATGCGTGTCGTAGGATTGAAAGGGTGCACTCTATGTCTCTCATGGACTGGAAATGGTTAATGACTTGTGTTTATGAGATTGATTTGATGGGTTTCGGCCGGGATCCTTATGTCTGTCAATGGGGTAGTGTAACCGGGCCCGAAATGTACCATGTAGTGTCATACGGCGGTGTCGGAAAGACAGAGGGTATTATTCGTGTATCTGTCTGTCCGGATAGAGACATGTTGTTAAAAGAAAAAGAACCCAAGATCAACATATTTTGTCCTTCTCTCCTTAACGATAAGTCTAAACCGTTTTTGAAACCCTTTTTGTATACAACAGCGAGACTGGAGATACATTCGCAGAATGTTTAGACAAGTTGACAGGACGGTCGAGCGAGACAGAATCAAAGGTCATTTGGAGGTTGTTAGGAAACGTCTTGTTTTTGACAATTCGCCGTCTAGTCGGTAGACTGTTTTCATGTGTTATGCGAAAAGACAAAGTCCTGCTTGAAAAAACAGACGGTGGGTATTTATGAGGATATACATTTTGCTTTTATTCTCATGTTCTCATATGTGTTTTTGTTTTTGTCATAGCCGTCTTGGGTTCTATTCCTGAGGAAACATGGACATTTCAGACTTTGACTCAAGACCAGATGGCAATCTCGTTTTGTTTCAAGACCCGGTACCTCCAACGGTGTCTCCTGACTTAGAACACGACTACGGTGGTCCGGAGTGGATTGCGAAAGAGGCAGGAAAAGCGATCGAAGGTCGTCTCGAGAATGATGACGGAGGGCGAGGCGATCAGACCTGCCCCGGAGTGTTATCTGAGAAGTTTGTACATTTTGTCAAGATCGCAGTTGTTCACATCGTCAACCATGCCTTACATGACGTCTGAAAGAGGAGTGCAACGGATGTCAGGTGGATCACCCCAGCCAACGGCAGCACACCTGTCTCTACCCCTTTCCAGAAATCTTATTATCAGGACCGTTTTGATAAGCTAATGGTCAAGCTATGGAACGGAAGACTTTCATCTTCGATTACACGTTTTCTGAACACATGTGGTGTCTATGGCACAACAGGAAGGGTGCAAGGGGCTGCCGAGACAGTCTTATATGAACTGAAATGTGTGGAAAACATACACAAGACGTTTAATGAAACGTATGAAAAAGTCAACGGTGACTGGTATAAAGCCAATGTGCTACAAGCGGCTTTAGAAGCATGGAGAGGCCGTCGTTAAAACTGGTTTAAACTGTCTTTTTTTTTACACTGTATACAAGTTTAAACTGTCTTTTTTTACAGTGTATACAAGTTTAAACTATCATGTTTGTTTTTTTTACACTGTATATAAGTTTAAACTGTCTTTTTTTTACACTGTATACAAGTTTAAACTGTCTTTTTTTACACTGTAATATAAGTTTAAACTGTCTTTTTTTTACACTGTATACAAGTTTAAACTGTCTTTTTTTTTTTACACTGTATACAAGTTTAAACTATCATGTTTTTTTTACACTGTATACATGTTGTGAACACTAGCCATGATTATGTCATTAAAATCATTTGTTTTTTTTTACACTTGATATAAGCTGAGACCGTTTCTTTCCGAATAAAAAGAGACTGTATATGAATGCATGACTCATTCGTGTTTTGTTGTCATTATGGATAAGACATTACAAAAGCTATACCACGATCCGACACACCCTGGGGGTCTAAGCGGCATCATTAATCTTCAAAAAGCAGCAAAGGAGGCTACAGGCGCGCAGCCTTCGATAGAGTCAGTCACAACGTTTCTACAAGGGGATGATGTCTACACTTTGCACGCACGAGCGCTCAAACGGTTTCCTAGGAATAGAGTGCTAGTCGGCGGTATAAACAAGCAGTTTCAAGCAGACCTAGTTGACATGTCTGAATATAGGGCAGACAATGACGATGTGCGATTCTTGTTAACATGTATAGATATATTCTCTAAATACGCATGGGTGAGATGTCTGAAAACAAAACAGGACCTACTGTTTCAAATGCATTTAAAGACATTTTGAGTCAAGGACGCATCCCTGATAAACTTCAGACAGACCATGGCACTGAGTTTTATAATAAACATTTCAAACAGCTAATGACAGAGCATGGGATTATACACTTTTCAACAGCCAACGAAACCAAAGCAAGCGTTGTAGAACGTTTTAATAGAACGCTGAAGACACGTATGTGGCGTTATTTAACGTCTGTGAACTCCCGTAGATATATAGACGTTATTAATGATCTCGTTAGCGCATATAACAATGCACATCACAGGTCTATTAAAACTACGCCTGTCTCTGTAAATAAAGATAACGAGAGACAAGTTTTCAGGCATTGTATAAGTCAAAGTCAAAGAAACCACTTGTTTTAAATTTGACGTTGGCGAAAAGGTGAGGATTTCGAAACACAGAGGAATTTTCAGAAAAGGATACCAACAAACCTTTACGGACGAATTCTTCACAATTACACAGTGCATAGGACGAGACCCTCCTGTTTATAAGCTAACAGACCTTGCTGGGGAATAGTAAAAGGAACATTTTATGAACCTGAACTGCAAAGAGTGCTTGTAGACAAAAACAAAACTTTTAAGATTGAAAAAATCCTGGATCGAAGAGGATCTGGGCAAAAAAGCAAAGTCTTTGTAAAGTGGTTAGGCTGGCCTGACAAATTTAACGCGTGGATTTCTGCAAAAAACGTTGTTGATCTACAACCTAAGAAAGATGAACGACACAAATGGATTTTATGTGACTGTGGCAAGTAATGCCTCCATGCATGTTTATCCTAACAATAAGATATGTAATTTTAGAACTAAGTTGGCAAAACCCCTCCTGTTGAATTCCGCATATGAGGTGGGTCTCATAGAAGTTCAGTATCCTCGTAATTGGTTGAGTTTTACTGACAAGGATTCAAGCATAGCGATATTCGGATCCGATGCCAAGAAAAAGAAATATGTCATTCGACCGACATTGGGATTTTACAACGATATTCACAAACTAGTTAAAGAAATTAACTCTCAACTAGCAAACGTCAAGGACTTATCGTCGATAAAGCTGATGTACAATGACATAACTAGCAAAATATATGTTCTAAGGGCTGACGGTCTAAATTTCATTTTTAGAGGGCGTCTCGCTGAAATATTAGGATTTGAACCAGACGCTACTTTTAGGGTTGAAGAAACTCCAACAAAAGCACCGCATCCGGCAGATATATTTGGCGGAAGTTACAACATGTTTATTTACAGCGATATTGTAGATTATCAACTGGTGGGTGATAGCCGGGCACAGCTACTGCGCTGTATAAATATATGTAACGACACACGCAGCATCCCCACTCTAAATACGACAAGCCTCACTACGCACCTATTTGTAAGACGACGCTCGACGACATAGAAATATCTCTTAAGAACGATCAGAACGAGCTCATACCATTTCTTTACGGAAAGGTGATTTAAAGTTGCACTTTAAACCCATAAAGAATTATTTCTAAAAAAAAAAATATATGCACACCCCGTACGTACGTGACGATGCTGCGTATACAGCATATTACATGAACCAAGCTGGCGGTGATCTAAATGGTTTCATCGGTGCTAGAACACAATACGGTTCAGGGATAGCCGGAATTTTTAGATCCCTGTACAGAATGGCTATACCGCTTTTAAAAGAGGTGTGAATATAGCAAAACCCCATCTGAAAACAGCCGTTAAAAACATAGCCGGAGAAGTAATGTCGAACATCACAAGATCAGCTTTTACAAATAAACAGGATGGCGCGGTTTGGCATTTACGTCAAAGAGAGGACGGAAAAGACCCCCCGAACCAGGTCTGTGCCGCATGATCGGACGTCTAAAAAACCCAAAACTAAAAGACGCAAGACCTCGACAAAGAATTCATTTGGCAGAGGAAGCAGAACCAAGAGCACGCGTTCAGGAGCTTTCTCTGTAGACATATTTAAATAATGTCGTTATTGGCATAAACCAATCGGCCGAATGTGTCAAGACGGAATTGGATTTATTCTCGTTACCGTTCACACAGACATCCGTGGAAAAGTCTACATTCATTGAAATACCTCCTGTTTCAGCACTAACAGATTCTGGACCCATAGAATTTTTCTTGACAGGATCCGGCGAAAATTATTTGGACCTCAACGACTCGTATCTATACCTCCGTGTAAAAATAGTTAATGGAGACGGGACGACACCTGTTCTAGGCACTGACGTGGGTCTTGTCAACTATCCGACATGTGCTTTGTTCTCACAGATTGACATAATGCTGGGAGATAGACTGATCACACAATCCTCGAACCACATACGCATATAGAGAATTATTGAATGTTTGTTAAATTATTCCGAAGCTACGCTAAACACTCAATTCAGCACAGCTTTATTTTACAAGGACACGGCTGGAAAAATGAATGCAACGTCTGTGACGGGTGATAATCAGGGTTTAAACGAGAGAGGAAACATATACCGATGGCGGTAGGATTGTAGAATTAATTGGGCCTATTCATGCTGATTTATTCTTTCAGGAAAAGCTTATGCTAACGGAGTGGATATGTCACTGAAATTTATTAGATCAAAAAATGAGTTTGCCCTAATGTCGCCTGTTAACAATGCTGCTTTCTGTGTAAAATCATATCGGCAAGCTTGTTCATTAAAAAGGTTTCTGTAGCCCCTACTATACGTTTAGGCGCACGGCAGAGCGCTCAACATACAAACGCTAAATATTCAGTTGATCGTGTTGCATTAAAAACATTCTCTATCCCTGCCGGAACTAGAGTCTGCAACCAGGACAATTTATACCTGGGGCAAATTCCGAAATTTCTAGTTGTAGCATTTGTTGACAACGATGCATACACAGGTAGCTATGTTCGCAACCCTTTTAATTTTGAACATGTAGACACCGAGTTTATGACTTTGCATGCCGACGGACACCCTTATCCTGGGAAGCCTTTCCAGCCTCTGTTTCAACGAGGACAATATGTGCGTGAATATTATCAATTAGTTCAGACAACAGGCCGTCATCTTAAAGACAGACCTATGGCAATAACGCGTGGCGAGTATGGAGAAGGATATACGCTGTTTTGTTTCAATCTGGAGCCCGACGAAGGCCATGGTGGAAATGTGTCTCTAATTAAGACTGGCAATGTGCAGCTTGAAGTACGGTTTAGAGTGCCTCTTCCGAGAACTGTTAATCTAATATGTTATGCTGTTTTTGACTCAATTATTGAGATATCGAACAGGAGACAAGTTCTGTTGGACCTACTACTAATCTTGACAAAATGAACACAGTTGAGTTGACTAACGTTATGAGGAAACGTGTTAAAAGAGGAACAGACTTTTTGGGAGTACTAGCGTGTGACATGTTGCCAGCCAAACGTCTTATGAAAGTTCCAGCAATGGCTATTATCAACACACACCCGGCAAACAAACCTGGAGAGCATTGGTTGGCAGTCTACATTACAGCCAATAGACACGGTTATTTTTCGACAGCTTTGGTAATGCCCCCAGCTATAAGAATTTCCCGTCTAAAATCAGAAACTTCCTTATTAAAAATTGTGCCACAATGTCCTACTCGTCTAAACACGTAGTTCAGAGTAACTCTTTTCCATGACATGTGGCCAGCATTGTGTGTTTTTTTTCTACAAATATACAAACAGGCAATGTCTTATCGAAAGTTCATGTGTATGTAATTCAGAGAATCTGACGCGTAAATGATGCTATGGTGATGTCATTTTGTTAAGAAGAATACGACCAATACTGTGTCAGAGATTCAATTTGTATGTGTTCAGTGTTCAGACATAAATAAAACCAGTGAGAAAAATAAGTTTGTTTCTTTGTTTTTATTCAGAAAAACATTAAAGTGTTTTTAAAAATTACAACAAATCATATTAACAGGTTTTTAAAACATGGGAAATCACACATATAACAACACAATAAAAAGATGTCCATTTTAATTCCTGATCAAACTCTGGAGGAGACTTATAAGTGCCGTGCTGAACTTTGGCGACATAGAATATTTACGACCTAACAAAACTATGTTTTGTCAATCAACTAACACCAATTATCATGATTCCACAGCATTTTTCAATATCAGAATATGGCACTACGCAAGCTTTGTTTGGTACTACAGACAGAGGAATATTTTACATCGGCTAAACGTTTTCAAAACATGCCTCTCACTGCAGGTCTCGCTGTATTCTGATACATTATGAGATGTTGTCAGGCTTTTAATTAAATCAAAAATGTGACTAACCTCTGATATGCTGTCCGTTCATAACAACTGACCATCTTAGCCCAATGCGTGAGTTTACCGCGCACGCTTGATGGTGTTTAAAACCATGTTCAGCGTTTTTTGACTTCTTTTGGGTAAATGTTCAAAACATCAGAAACACAATATCTTTCCTGTATCGATAAGCGTGGACTTTTTTTGGGGTAAATGTCTCAAACCATCAGACAACACAATAAATCGTCTGTGCTGCTGTGGTAGGTTTCAGTCGTAACACCGATGCCACTAGTTCTTGAGTCTCCGGCAATGACATGTCAAAACAGATTTGTCCGCGTTCTTCTTGTTTCGTCAGAGACGAGATAACGTTGTAAAATCCGAATATTTTTTGGCCTTTCCTGCATGTTGACATCTTCCGATTCTAATACTTCCGACATAGCCTGGTCAAGCCTCTGTCTGCGCAAGCTCTCTGATAGAAAGTTTACGTTTGTTGTTTTTTAAATCTGTAGCTGATGTTGGGGAACCAGGAACAATTTTCTGTGTATATTCCATCTCACCCTCGCGTGAAAAAGCTGCTTATGAAGGCAAGCGCTGCAGCCAGCAGTGGTACCAAAAACCCGCCGTGTTGGTTTAAAACCTTTTTTCTTTTTGAACTTTAACTTTCTTGTCGCCAAAGACAATCACAGACTTTTTTCTTATTTAATTTTTTGTACTGTTTTGTTGTTAAAGGACCTTACCGTTTAAAATATTTCAGGGCTAGCTCAACAGAGAGCATTAATAAGTCGGGTCTGCTTTGCTAACAAAACTCTTTGCGCATGCTTCGCTTCGATTTATACTAGCAGCTCCATTAAGCGCCAATTCCTTTGTATACGTGAAGACATTTTTTCAACTTTTTTAAATTTTTTTGGGGCAATAAAAACCGGACAGTCCGAGAGAACAATGGGTTTGGATCTGAGTCTTAAAATGGTCTGGTGTTTTAGATTTATAATCGATGAGAAGGTATCCAAAAGGCGATGCCATAGCGCCGGTCATTAAAGCTCTAAAAAAATATTTTGAATTACGCTGGGAACACATTTGATCTCCCCCAACAATGATAATTTGATATTTATCACGCGGGTGTATTAAACAGCACTAATAGTTTGTTGTTTAAAACTAATCGTACGACTTGCTTTGCTTCGGACAAACAAATTTTGCACAGATAAATACAGATCAAGTTGCGATGATGAACAATATTTTGTGAAAAAGGTTCTGGAACTTCTGTATTTTGCGGAAGCTGATTCAATAAGGTCATCGATCACAATTTAGATTGTTTGTTTGTGGGGGCAGCGTATCGTCACAGAGAGATTCAGGTAACGTAATAAATTAATTTGGACAAAGTCTTTAAACAGCTCGTCACTCTATGCGGTTGCCAACAAGAATATATATAAACATGTTTTCCGATTTTGTGTGAAATATTCTTTGAAGCGTTTCATAAGACTTTTGACAAAATAAGTTTTAACACAGTTTGACGGGCCACTGACTAACGCACTGAAAGGATGTTGAAGCGGACATCTATTTCAGTCTTAGTATCCATATGCGGACGTGTGGAATAGTCTGTGGAGCACGCCGTCGTTTTATTGTATACAACTCTGACTTTTTTTTGTGACTGATTTGTTTCTGTAGGCGGAGCCGCTTTATCTCGAGTAATTCTGTCACTCACAACGGTCAGAAACGCGCGTCCGTGTTCCTGTCTTTCACAAACAAGCTTGGTACAAGCCCCCTTTTAAAGAGTTCGGCGAGTGACCGTTTTAAGAGCATCACGGTTAAGTTTGTCACTCCTTTAATTTTTATGTGTGTTTTGTCTCGCACTGTGCGATATGCATAACATTTAGGTCCACCGGACACAAACTCCACTATGTGGTCTCCGTGTTCAACTGTTCAGTCAGATTACCTAGGTAAGGGGCCAGTGTGTGGGCCCC
>VHKM01001363.1:0-30671 GCA_007210695.1 Neogobius melanostomus
GAACAGAAACATGACAGAACTATGGCAAAACATGAAGAAAACATGGACTGAAAACATGAACCAAAGAAACATGACTGAAAACATGACAGAAACCAATGACAGAAAACAATGAACTGAAACATGAACAAGAAACATGAAAACAGAAACATGTCAAGAAAACATGAACAGAAAACAATGACTGAAACATGACTGAAACTTCAATGACTGAAACATGAGACAGAACAATCACTGAAAACTGACAGAACATGACTGAAACATGACAGAAACATGACTGAAACATGACTTAGAAACATACAATAAACATGAAAGATCAACATGACAACATGACTGAAACATGAGAGCCAGAATCTGACACATGAAACATGACATGAAACATGACAGAAACATGACTGAAAACAGACAAGAAACATGAAACAGAAACATGACTGAAACATACAGATAACATGACGAAACATGACAGAAACAATGACAAAACATACTGAAACATTAACAGAAACATGACAAAACATGACAGAAACATACGAAAACATGACTGATTAACATGACAGAAACAAATGAGCTGAAACATGACAGAACATACAGAAGACATGACTGATAACATGAATCAGAAACATGCGAAAAACATGGCAGAAACATGAAGAAACATGACAGAAAACATAGACTGAAACACGAAACAAGACAGAAGCAGATGACTTTGAAGCCATGACAGAAACATGACAAACATGACTGAAACATTGACAGAGCATGACTGAAACATGAAACAGAACATGACATAAACATACTGAAACAAGGACAGAAACATTGACAGAAAGCATGACATGGATAACCATGACAGAACATGACTGAACATGACAAAACATGGAGCAGAGAACATGACTGAACATGACTGTAAAACATGACAAAACAGACTGAAACACCACTGAAACATCCACTGAAACACTATCACTGTTTTTCCTTTCACAATATTAGCTTGAACGACGGGAACGCACTGCTCAGGTAAACAGGAACGGAGAGATGTACCTTGATATTTAAAGTACCGAAATATTCATGTACGCACAGCTGTGTCAGCAGTACTGGCCGGCAGGACAGTATACTAGCAGTATCTAAGTAGGCTGAAGTATCATTGTATCTCAACGTTCCGCATACTGGCCGGCAGACGGGGGTCAGACTCGGAGTGCCTCAGTGGAGGATTTGTTTGCATTCTCTGAGGAGGAAGTATCAGGCCGGATATGTTTCGATCTACAACAGCCCCGGTAAAGAACCGCCCCTACGCAGCATTAATAACCTTACACTCTACGTAACTCAGAGAGAAGAGCGCTGCCCTACTTGTGCAGCCTTTAATACACTATCACTCTAACTGTAACTCAAGAAGAGTAGGCGCATCCCTACTGCAGCTATTAATACACGAACTCTCTGTAACTCAAGAGAGAGTGCCCCACTGGCAAAGCTTAATACACTACGATCTCTACTTGTAATCAAGAGAGAGGACGCCCCCACTGCAGGCTTTAATACACGACACCTACTGTAACAGAGAGAAGAGAAGCGCTGTTCCTACTCATGGGCCTTAATACCACTACCTCTATCTATAACTCAGAGGAGAGAGAGCGCTCCCCTACTGCAGCTTTTAATAAGCTACACCGTAACTACTGTAAACTCAGCAAAGAAGCGCCCCACTATGCATTCTTTAGAATACATAACACTAACACTCTACTGTAAACTTCAGAGAGAGAAGTCGCCCCTACTGCAGCACTTATAATACAGCTATACACTCACTGTCGTGAACTAGAAGAGATAGCGCGCGCCCTACTGCAGCTTAATACAGCACATTCTACTGAACTCAAGAGAGAGAGCGCCCATTACTGCAAGTCCTTAAACACACACTGGTCTCTGTAAATCAGAGAGAGAGAGCGCCCCCTACTGCAGCCTTAAATACACTACACTCTACTGTAACTCAGAGAGACAGAGCGCCCCCTACTGCAGCCTTATTACACTAGCACCTACTGTAAACTCAAGAGAGGAGAGCGCCCCTACTCTTCAGCTTAATTACAACTAACTCTACTGTAAGTCTCAGAGAGAGAAGAGCGCGGCCCCGTACTCGGCAGTGCTTAACAATACATCGCTACTGTATACTGCAGAGAAGCAGAGAGCGCCGCTACTGCAGCTTTATACACTACACTCTACTGTTAACTGCAGAGAGAGAGAGGCCCCCTACTGTCAGGCATTTATACACTACCCTCTACTGTAATCAGAGAGAGAAGCGCCCATAACAGCAGCTTAATACACACACTCTACTGATAACTACAGAGAGAACGAGCGCCGCCCCTACGCAAGGCTTTAATACACTACATCTCTACTGTAACCAGAGAGAGAGAGCGCCCCCTATAGGCTGCAGCCTTAATACACTACACTCTACTGTAACTCAGAGATCCCCCTTACTGCAGCCTTGTAATACATTCACTCATCTGTAACTCAATGAGAGGAGAGCGCCTCCTACTGCAGCTTTAATACACTTACAAACTCTACTGTAACTCAGAGAGAGAGAAGCGCGCCCCTACCTGCAGCCTTAATACCACTACAACTCTACTGTACCAGAAGAGAGAGCGCCCACACGTACGCAGGCCTTATATAACACAGTCTCTATCTGATACTTCAGAGAGCAGAAGAGCGCCCACCTAACATGCAGCCTTAATAACACTACACTCACTGGTAGACTCAGACGAGGATGCGCCCCCTATGCAGCTTTAATATACTAAACTCTAACTGTAACCAGCAGGAGAAGCCGCCCGCCTACTTGGCACTTTACATAACTACAACCTACTGTAACTCAGAGAGAGAGCGCCCCCTACTTTCGCGCCTTTATACACAGCACTGTATACTCAGAGAGGAGAGCAGCCCCTAACTGCGCTTTAAAACTATCAAGACTCTACTGTAACTCAGAGAAGAGAGAGCGCCCCCCTACTGGCACTAATACACTACGTCACGTAACTCAGAGAAAGAGCGCCCCCTACTGCGAGCTAATAAACTAAACTCTCTTGTAACTCAGAAGCAGATAGAGCACCCATACTGTCGCAGCCAATACACTACAGTCCTACTGTAACTCAGAGAAGAGAGCGCTCCGGACGCAGCTTTAATCAAACTAAGCATCTACGTAAATATCAGAGAAGAGAGAGCGGCGCCCGCATACTTATGCAGCCTAATATTACACTACAGGTCTTACGAACGCAGAGAAGAGAGAGCGCTTACCCCTTACTGCAGCCCTTAATACACTACAACTCTCTTGTAATTACTCAGAGAGAAAGCCGCCCCCTACTGCAGCCTTACATCACTCTTACACTCTATACTGTAACCTCAGAGAGAGATGAGCGCCCCCGTATCTGCACCTTAATACCAAGCTACACTGCATGCTTGTACCTCAGAGAGGAGCGCCCCTACTGCAGCTTTAATACACTACACTCTACTGTAACTCAGAGAGAGAGCGCCTCTACTGCATGCTTAAACACTACACGCTACTGTGAAACGCAGAGAAGAGGCGCGCCCCTACGCAGCTTAATACACTATACACTTCTACTGTAGATCAGAGAGAGAGCGCCCCTACTGCAGCCTTAATACACTAACATCTCTACTGTAACTCAAAGAGAGAGCGCCCCTATGCAGCTTTAATACAGCTACACTCTACTGTAACTCAGAAGAGAGAGCGCCCCCTCTGCAAGCCTATAACCCTACACCTACTGTGAACCAGAGAGAGAGAGCGCCCATACGCAGCCTTAATACACTACACTCTATGTAACTCAGAGAAGAGAGCGGCCCCCTACGGCACTTAATACACAACAAGCTTACTGTAACTCAGAGAGAGAAGCGCCCTACTGGAGCTTTAATACACTCCACCTACTGTATCAGAGGAGAGAGAGCGCCCCTACTGCATCGCTTTAAATACAGCCACACCTACTGTAACTCAGAGAGAGAGCGCTCCTACTGCAGCTTAATAAGCTACACCATCTGTAACTCAGAGCGAGAGCGCCCCCTACGCAGCCTTAATACACTAACACTCTAACTTGTAAACTCAGAGAGAGAGAGAGCGCCCCCTACGAGCTTAATACACTAACACTAATACTGTACTCAGCAGAGAGAGAGCGCCCCCTATGCGCTTTAATACACTACACCTAACGTTAACTCAGAAGAGAGAGCGCCCCTATCTGCAGGGCTTTAATCACTAGCACTCTAGCTGTAACTCAGAGAGTGTTGCCCCGTGTTGACCCGTGTTTAAATACCCGTGTCTGGACCGTGTGTGACGCCGTGTGACCCTGCTGGTCTGGCCCGTTTCTGCCCGTGTCCTGGACCGTGCTGCCCCGTGTCTGGCCCTGTCGTGGCCGTGGTCTGACCCTGTCTGACCGTAGTTGTGACGCGTGTCTGACCTGTGTCGCCCGTGTCTGCCCGTTCCTGACCCGTGTCTGCCGGTCGCGGCCGGTTGACCGTGTCGCCCGTTTTCCGACCGTGTATGTGACACGCTGTCCTTGACCGTGGCCCTGGCCGCGTGTCTGACCCGGGTCCTGGGCCCTGTATCCAGCCTCAGGGAACGGTTCCGGTGGTGCAGGCAGCTCAGTTCCTGGTGGCCGATGTAACCGGACACGCCTAGTCTCAGACGCTCGTTCTGGAAGATCGTGTCTCAGGTGGAGAATGGCAGGACGAGAGTACGACGCAGAGGAGAGGGAGGGACTGTGGTACACTGTCTGTGAGTACCTTACTACTATCTACTACTACTTACTACTACTACTGCTACTCTGCTACTACTGCACACTACATCGCTACTACTGCACATACTGCTACTACGCTACTACTCACTGCTACACTACTACAACTACTCTACAACACTGACGACACTACTGCTACGCTACTACTACACTACACTGCTGCTATCTACACTACTACTATACTGACGCTACTGCAACTGCTACTACTATATACTACTGCTGCCTAACTGCTACTACTACACTACTGCTATACTACTACACTGCGCTACTCTGCACTTACTACTACTACGCTACACATACTACTGCGCTACTGCTAGCTGCGTACTACGCTACTACTACTACTAACTACTATACTACTGCACTACTACTACTACTGCTGCTACTGCTATGCTACTACTACTACTACTACTGACTGCTGCTGAACTGCTACTGCTACTAGCTACTCTACTACTACTACTGCTACTGCTACTGCTACTTATACTAACTACTACTTACTGCTACTGCTACTGCACTCACTGCTACTGCTACTACTGCACACTGCTACACACTACTACTACTACTCAGCACGCTACACTCGCACTACTACTCTACTACTACTACATGCTACTGACGCTACTACTACGCTACCTACACTATACTGCTACTACCTACTGCTACGTACTGCACACTGCTACTAACTACTGACACTACTACTACTACTACTTACTGCTACTACTACTGCTACTACACGGCTACTACTAACTACTACTGCTACTACTACTACTACTACTGCTACTGCTACTACTGCTACTACTCTGCTACTTGCTACTACTACTGCTACTACTACTGCTACTACCACACTACTGCGCTACTACTACTACTACACAGACTACTACACTACTACTAACGCGCATCTCACTACTACTGGGCACTACTGCTACTACTACTCGCTACGTACTACTACTACTACTGTCTACTACTGAGCTACTAACTACTACTACACTTCGGCTACTACTACTGCTACTACTAACTAGCTACACTGCTAATACTACTAACTGCATGCTACTGCTACTACACTACTACTGCTACTACATGCTACTACACTACTGCTACTGCTACTACACTGCCTACTACTACTACTACTGCTACTACTGCTACTACTATACTGCACGCTATAACTCACTGCACTCACTACTCCTACTACTCGCTACTACTACTAGCTACTGTGCTACTATACTGCTACTACTACACCTACTGCTACTAACTGCTGACTACTGACCTACACTAGCTACTGACTACTACTGCTACTTACTACGGCTCTACTAACTGACTGTACTACACTGCTACTACTCACTGGCTATAACTGACTACTATGCTACTACTACTAGTGCTACTACCACTACTAACGCTACTTACTGACTGCTACTACTTTATATACTAGACTGCTACTACTGCTACACTACTACTAGCTGTTACTGACTGACTGCTACTACTCTGGGCTACTGACTACTACACTACTACTACTACGCACTACCGCTGAACTACTACTACCTACTACTACTACTGCTTACTACTGCCTACTACTTACTGCTACTAACTGCTACTACTGCCTACTACTACTACTACTACTGCTACTGCTAACTACTACTTACTGCTTACTGCTACACTGCGCACACTGACTCACTGCACTACTACTATGTTACACCACTGCTACTACCACGGGCTATTGCTACACTACTGGCTACTCACACTCACTACTAGCTACTACTGCTACTACTACTGCTACTACTACTACTACTGTACTGACTGCACTACAACTATAACTCCTGCTACGCTTACAACTACTACTAGCTACTTGCTACTACTACTACTTGCTACTGCTTACTACTACTACTACTACTACTGACTACTACTATACTGTTATATACTACTGCTACTGCTACTACTACTACTGCTACTGCTACTACTGCACTGCTACTAATACTACTTACACTACTGCTACCTGCAACTACTGGGCTAGCTACTACTACTATGGCTACTGCACGGCTACTACTACACTCTACTACAACACTGCTATCTTGCTACGCTAGCTACACTGCTACTACTACTAACTACTACTACTACTCTACTGCTATACTTGCTACTACTACTGCTACTTGCTACACTGACTACGCTACTGTACTACTACTTAAAATACACTGCTACACTAGTACTACATACTGCTAACTACTACTACTACGCTACTGCATACTACTACGTACTACTAACTAGCTACTGCTACTACTAACCTACTACTACTGGCTACTACTACTACTACTGACTACTGCAACTAGCTACTACGAGCTACACTAACTACTAACTACTACTTACCTGTACTATACTACTACTGCCTACTTACTGCTATACTACTACTACTACTACTACTGTTTACTACTACTGTACTGCTACTACTACTGCTACTACTATAATACTTACTACTACTTACTACTACGCTAACTACTGCACTACTACGCTACTGCACTCACTAACTACTGCTACTGCACTACTATACTACTAGCTGCTACTACTCACTCTGCTACTACTTACTACTACTGCTACTACTTACTATACCTACTGCTACTGCTACTACTATGCTACTGCTACCTACTACTACTACTGCTACTCCTACTGACTACTGCTACTAACTACTACTACTACTACTACTACTAACTACTTTACTACTACTGCTATACTGCTCACTACACGCTACTACTGCTACTACTGGGCTACTGCACTACTACTACTACTACTGCCTGCTACTACTACTACTACTACTGCTTACTGCTACTACTACTACTGCTACTACTACTACTACTACTCACTTACTACTTACTATTCTGTACATACATACTACTGGCTACTATAATACTTACTGCTACTACTCAACTGCCTACTACTGCACGCACTCGACTACTACTTACACTGCTACTTGCACTGACTACTACTACTACTGGTGCTACACTACACTGACTACTACCTGAGCTACTAGGCTACTACTACTGCGGCTACTCACTAGTGACTACTGACACTGACTTTACTAACTACACTACTGCTACTGCTACTACTACTACTTACTTACTACTGCTTACTACTACTACTACTACTGTACTGCTACTTCTACTACTGCTACTACTTACTACTACTACACTGACACTTACTGCTGACTGCTACTACTACTACTGACTACTACCTACGCTACTGACATTTTACTACTACTGACGACTACTACTATACTCTGCTACTGCGCACTATACTACTACTACGTACTGCTACTGCAACTACTACTTTACTACTGCTACTACTACGTACTGCTACGCTACTACTACTACTACTACTGCTACTGCTACTCACGGACACTACTACTGATGCACACTACTGGTTACTACTTACTACTGCTTACGGCTACTACTACTACGCACTACTACTGACTCACTCATACGCTGCTACACTACTGCTACTGCTACTACTACTACTGCTACTACTACTACTACTACTACTACTGCTACTACTACTACGCTACTACTACTACTACTGCTGCTATTTTGACCTCTGAAGCCCCTCTCACGTCCCCGATGTGCACGGTTTTGTATCTTACAACCTTGATTATGGTAGAGCAGCCTCGAACAAAGTAAAGTGCTGCAATGTTTTGTCCTGTTTTTAATCCTTACCGACTGCAGTCAGTAGGTGGCGTGTGCAAACCCACGTGCTCTTATGTGATCTGATGTGTCTCTAAAGTTCTCTCCAGTTTACGTGTTCCCTCCTGTCCGTTGTGACTCACGCCCCCTCTGCCCTGGCCCCGCCCCATCCCCTGGCCCCGCCCCCTCTCCCGCAGTAATTGGGCCGGCGCAGCGGCGTGTCTGCTGCGTAGTATCATCGTGAATCTGCGGCTCAGAGGAACGTCGCGTTTTTCAACGCCACGAAAACTCTGCGCAGTACAACAAGCCAAACATGGAGCTGCGGTACGAGACTACGAATACTCTCTACTGCACGACTACAAATACTACAGATAGAACTACTGCAAATACTATTATGAATAACCAGAGGTGGGAGTTCGTCACAAATGCAAGTCCAAGTCATTACAATCATCTACCTCATCATCAGCCTCAAGTCCGAGTCACAAAAGTCCTGAGTCTCCCCACCTCTGCTAATACATACGACCACTACTGCAAATCTACTACTAATAACTAATAAACACTTGCTATGTTTTCAAGTTACTGCTGTTAAACCCTGTGCTTCTGTTAGCAGAGCAAGGTACAGAAGTTTGTTACGAAGTGGCGCTGGAGTATTTGAATTTTTTCTGCCTGAAACTGAAACAAAGGACAGAACTACTGAGGAAGAGGAGAGACGAAGAGGAAGAGGAGGAACGAAGAGGAGAGGAGGAACTGAGGAAGAGAAGCATGAGAAGAGAGGAGGCACTGAGGAAGAGAGGCACTGGAAGAGGAGGCACTGAGGAAGAGGAGGCACTGAGGAAGAAGAGGAGGCGAAGAGCAGCAACTGAGGAAAGAGGATCCTTCACTCTCACAAACCTCGGGTTTATTTGCAACGCGCTCTTGTTTTGTGGGGTTTGATTTACGTACAGCCCCCCTCTGCTGTCGCTGTGCTTATGAACAACGTATTAAGACTTTTAATTTGAAACTTTTGTTTGAGACTGAAACACGTCTTTACCTTTATTATTCTCTTACTTATAACATGAATATGCTGAAGCCTCTTGAGCCCTCGCCTGCCCGGTCAGCTCTTACCCAAATCTAAAACAAAACGAGATGAAAACACAAATAAACAACAAAGAAAACAGGGAAGTCGACAAAAAAGGACAAAAACTTAAGGAAAAAGATCGGTTTAATATAGCCTTGTAGGTCTTAGCTTCAAATGAAGTCGTGACTCTGGCCGTGTTTTAGATCCGGGTAAAAAGCCGACACCTCGGTTTAGGCGGGTTTAAAAAGGTAAATTTACAAAGTTTGTGTTTGAACGAAAACCACATGAACTGCTTGATTGAAAATCCTTCTCAAAGCTTTATTCTGAAAGTCCCAGGGTTTGCACGTGATGTGTACATGTTTTGTTTTTGTTGTCCGGTGTCGCGTCAGTGACCCTGTGATACTGGACATATGAACACAGAAGTATTTATTCCTGTTGCATTCCTGGGCGAGAATGTAGTTTTGCCTGTTTTTCCTGGCTGTAAAAAACACTTATTTAAAAATGTGTGGAATAAGATCGCCGTCGCACTGACTTGTCTGTCCCTTCAGGGGGAAGCCATCAACCATCTCATCACCTCAAACTCACACACATGTTTGTAATTCTATCTTAGTGAGGACAACTCATAAGACATAATGTAATCCCAAACCTAACCCTGAACCCAAGCCCCTACCTTAACCTTAATCCTGAACCAATAACCTAAACCCAATCCTAACCCTAAAACCACATCTTGACAAACATCCTTCAAATAATGAGACCACCAAAATGTCCTCACTTCCAAAAATGTTCTCACTCTGGTTGTGTTAAAAACTCAAACTGGTCCTCACAATGTGTAATTACAAAACACATCACACAGACACACACCACACATCACATACTCACTACATTCTTCAGACACTCGTTAAATGTCCTCAGAAACATGATCCATACTGATGAAAATCATCCACCTTTCCTTTTAATTAGAAATATATTTTTCCAAATGAACTGTTTCATACCTCATGTAGAAATTAATAAAGGTTGGAGTTTTCTAAAAGCAGTACTAAGTAACTCTGCCCCTAGAGCCATAAGCGCCACTCAGGTGTTGTACATGTTTGTGTTTTTTTAACCATTAATCGTCCGTGAGAGAAAATACTACGGCTACAGAAAACAAAGGCGAGGGATTGTACCAAACTATGGCTGTATACTGTTTAAGTGCGCACCCGCATGCTTTGCCGTTAGCCTGTTAGCTTCTCTTTTCGTGATTCTATTATATGTTGTATCTGGTGACTCTGACCGGAGGCAGGAAAGTTGCAATTGAGAGTTCGTCCAGAGAAACCAGGGGGATGAAGAACCCCCAATCACCCCATAACACTTGTTAATTTACCCCATGAGGACTAGGAAAGGCATTTATTAGGTCAACAAGTTACGAGACTTGCTTAAAGAGACTAGATGCAAGGTTGATCATTTATACTCACACTGCCACCTTAGCTACACGCACTGCAGTTCTATAATAAGCAGGTCATGCGACGGCACTTCAGACCTGAATGAACACTTTATGACGGCAGGATTTAGAGCAGTTGTGGTGAACAGTTGAGCTCATTAGAATTAGGACATTATGGAGCCATGTAGGGGAGGAAAACTACTTACGTAACATTTTAAACTCTGTAAGTCCCTTTAAATTCTACTTAATAGGATCTGTTTCTACACTGAGACAAAATGTTCCTGTAGTAAACTGTTCTGTGGGACAGTTTCAGAAGAGTGAGACCAGTGCAGCTTTCAAATAGCCGAGTTTCCCCTTTTGTATTTCACAAAGCGCAAACTTTCAATTCATCCCCAAAATTAAACATCAAATTATACAACAGGAACCAAATTTTACAATACACTATTCATTAAAAAGACACATGTGGTATTTTTATCCACGTCCAGACATGACCAGAAATTAACTTTACTTTTCTTCAGTCAATTAATTTTAAATTATTTTGTTTTGGTGATTCCAGAAGAATGGAAGATAGAAATTCCTACAACAATTCTTTATACTTTTTTACAAAAGTCAGAATTTCCAACACTCAGATTCCTAAACCTTAAACAGTTAAAGCCCAGATATAATGCCTGACCGAAGCACAATCTGGTCACTTGGGTGTAATTTTACAGACACTTGAAGGTTCAAGAGTTATTGGTTAAAAATGATGGGAAATGTCTCATCAATCATACAGATCAGAAAGAAGCGCGTTCTGTGTCCCAGAGTCTGAAAGTGTGAAATCACCAAGAACAAAAGATGGGAAGAATGCGAACCTGGTCAGAGTTTGTCATTATCGCAAGTGAAACATCCTGCCGACACTGGCTGAGAGGAACTCTGCAGGGAAGAACTCTGACTCCAAACAAACACAAGGAAATAATGTTTGGAGACATATCCTGTGTCTGTTTGTCATAATGACCATGGCGCTTTGAGGAAAAAGCCTAGAACACCATCCCAACTGTGAAACACAGGGGGGCAAGCATCATGCTGTGGGTTGTTTTGGCTGGAGGGCTGGTGACTTCCCTGATGACATCAAAGGTAAGAAACGAATCTATTTTGGAAAATTGGAGCAACATCTTCAGAGAAGTGAAAGCTTGACAGATGGGTCTCCTAATGGACATGACCCAAAGCCAAAACTGGTTAAAAGTGCTTCAGGAAACAAAGTTCCTGATCTCAGTCCAGGTTAAATGTCAGATGCTGAAAGGCATAGGCAACACAAGGCAGCCCACAAATGTGTCTCAGTTACACAGTTTCTGTTTGAGGAATGCCCAAAACTCATCCAACTATGTAAGAAGCTTAATCATGTAAAAATGTAATTCTAATTGACCTAAAAAGTAACAAGTAATTCTGGCCCATGTCGCACAGTGAGAATAAAAATAAACATGTCTATGAAGAGTAAACATTGGTCTCGCGCTGAATCTTTCAACTGGATCCTGAATTTATGACAAAGTGAAGAAGAAGAAAGAAAAAAAAGAATCATAATTTTTTGCAAAACAAATTACATTATATATTTTTGGAAACTCCCACGAGTCGTCACCTCGATTCCTTCCTTTCCGTAGTACAAGTATCAAGGGCCTACGCAGATATAAAGGGACAGAGATCTGCCATTCACAAAAAAGGCCCCCGCTTTAACCCAGCACATTTTCTCTCCAGGTAGCTTTAACCTTTGTAACAATCAATTTTGAAAGCTAAGGCCTGTGGAGTCAAAATGTGCAAGTGTTTGTGTCGCTCTCGTTTCTTGTTTGATTTTTTGTGGCTTTTTGATTGTGTTATTGTTGATTCCCAGCAGTGTTTTGTGCTTTTTGTTTTTAGATTGAGTAAAGCTAACTGTAGACCTGAGCTCAAGCAGACTTTGTTTTAATTTAGGTAAAAGCGAACTGTAGACTGAGCTCAGTCACAGCAGCTTTTGTTTTTAGATTTGAGTAAAGCTGAACTGAGACCTGAGCTCAGTAAGCTTTGTTTTAGTTAGGTAAAGCTGAACCTGTAGACCTGAGCTCAGTCACAGCTTTTGTTTTTAGATTTGAGTAAAGCTGAACTGTAGACCTAGCTCAGTCAGAGCTTGCTTGTTTTTAGATTTGGTTAAAGCTGAACTGTAGAGCCTGAGCTAGTCAACTTTTGTTTAGATTAGGTAAGCCTGAACTGTAGACGTAGCTATCAGAGCTTGTTTTTAGATTTGGCGAAAAGCACCTGTAGACCTGAGCTCAGTCAAACAGCTTTTTTTTAGATTTAGGTAAAGCTGAATGTAGACTGAGCTCAGTCAGCTTTTGTTTTTTAGATTTAGTAAAGCTGAACTGTAGACCCTGACTCAGTCACAGCTTTGTTTTTAGATTTAGGTAAGCGAACTGTAGACAGCTCAGTCACAGTTTTTTTAGATTTAGTAAAGCTGAACTGTAGACCTGAGCTCAGTCACAGCTTTTGTTTTTAAATTAGGTAAAGGCTGAACTGTAACCGAGCTCCAGTCACAGCTTTGTTTTTAGATTTTGGTAAAGCTGACTGTAGACCTGATCAGTCACAAGCTTTTGTTTTTAGTATTTGGGTAAAGCTGAACTGTAAGACCTGAGCTCAGTCAGAGCTTTGTTTAGATTTGAGTAAAGCGAACTGTAGCCTGACTCAGTAGGCTTTTTGTTTAAAGATTAGTAAAGCGAACTGTAGACTGAGCTGCAGTCAAGCTTTGTTTTTTAGATCTTAGTAAAGCTAAACTGTAGACCTAGCTCAGTCAAAGCTTTGTTTTAGATTGGGTAAAAGCTCACTGTAGACCTGAAGCTCAGTCAAGCTTTTGTTTCTTAGATTTAGGTAAAGTCTGAACCTGTAAACCTGAGTTCAGTCAAGCTTTTTGTTTTTAGATTTGAGTAAAGCTGAACTGTAGACCTGAGCTCAGTCACAGCTTTTTTTTAGATTTGGAGTAAAGCTGAACGTAGACCTGAGCTCAGTCACAGCTTTTGTTTTAGATTGAGTAAAGCTGACTGTAAGACCTGAGCTCAGTCAAGCTTTGTTTTTTAGATTAGGTAAAGCCTGAACTGTAGACCTTAGCTCAGTCAGAGCTTTTGTTTTTAAGATTAGGTAAAGCTGAACTGTAGACTAGTTCAGTCAGAGCGTTTTGTTTTTTAGATTAGGTAAAAGGCTAACTGTAGATCCTGACTCAGTCAGAGCTTTTGTTTTTAGATTTGGGTAAAGCTGAATCTGTATACTAGCTCAAGTCAAAGCTTTGTTTTAGATTGGGTAAAGCTTGAACTGAGACCTAGCTCAGTCAGAGCTTTGGTTTTTAGATTAGGTAAAGCTGAACTGTAAGACCTGAGCCATCAGAGCGTTTTGGTTTTAGAATTTAGGTAAAGCTGAACTGTGACTGAGCTCAGTCACACTTTGTTTTTAGATTAGGTAAGTAACTTGTAGACCTGAGCTCAGTCAGAGCTTTTGTTTTTTAGATTTAGGTAACTGAACTGTAGACCTGAGCTCAGTCAGAGCTTTGTTTTTAATTAGGTAACAGCGAACTGGTAGACCTGAGCTCAGTCAGACAGCTGTTGTTTTTAGATTAAGGTAAAGCTAACGTAGACCTGAGCTCAGTCAGACTTTTTTAGATTGAATAAACTGAACTGTAGAACCTAGGCTCATCACAGCTTTTGTTTAGATTTAGCTAAGCTGAACTGTAGACCTGGCTCAAGTCAGAGCTTTGTTTTAGATTAGATAAACTGAACTGAGGACTGACTCAGTCGAGCTTTGGTTTTAGATTTGAGTAAAGCGAACTGTTAGCCTAGCTCAAGTCAACAGCTTTTGTTTTAGATTTAGGTAAAGTGAACTGTAGACTGAGCTCAGTCAACACTGTTTAGATTTAGGTAAGCTGAACTGTAGACTGAGCTCAGTCACAGCTTTTTGTTTTTAGATTTAGGTAAAGCTGAACGTAGACCTGAGCTCAGTCACACTTTTGTTTTAGATTTAGTAAGCTGAACTGTAAGACCTGAGCTCAGTCACAGCTTTTGTTTTTAGATTTAGAAAGCTGAACTGTAAGACCTGAGCCTCAGTCAGAGCTTGTTTTAGATTTAGGTAAAGCTGAACTGTTAGACCTGAGCTCAGTCAGAGATTTGTTTTAGATTTGGTAAGCTGAACTGTATAGACCTGAAGCTCATCACAGCTTTTTTGTTTTTTGATTAGGATAAAGTGAACTGTAGACCTGAGCTCAGTCAAGGGCTTTGGTTTTTAGATTTAGTCAAAGCTGAACTGTAGACCTGAGCCAGTCAGACTTTTGTTTTTAGATTTGGGTAAAGCTGACTGTAGACCTAGCTAGTCAAGCTTTGTTTTTTAGATTTAGTAAAGCTGAACTGTAGACCTGAGCTCAGTCAGATCTTTGTTTTTAGTTTAGTGTAAAGCTGAACTGTAGACCTGAGCTCAGTCAGAGTTTTGTTTTTTAGATTTAGGTAAAGCTGAACCTGTAGACCTGAGCTCATCAGAGTTTGTTTAGAATTTGGTAAAGGCGTGAATGGTAGACTGAGCTCAGTCAGAGCTTTTGTTTTTTAGATTTTGTAAGCGAAGCTGTAGACCTACTCAGTCAGAGCTTTTTGTTTTAGATTTAGGTAAAGCTGAACTGAGCCTGAGCTCAGTCAGAGCTTTTGTTTTTAGATTAGGTAAAGCTGACTGTAGACCTAGCTCAGTCAAGCTTGTTTTTAGATTTAGGTAAAGCTGAACGTAACCTGAGCTCAGTCAGACTTTTGTTTTAGATTTAGGTAAAGCTGAAACTGTAGCCTGAGCTCATCAAGCTTTTGTTTTTAAGATTTGAGTAAAGCTGAAACTTAGACCTGAGCTCAGTCAAAGCTTTTGTTTTTAGATTTAGATAAAGCGACGTAGACCTGAGCTCAGTCACGCTTTTGTTTTAGATGTGGTAAACTGAAACGTAGACCTGAGCTAGTCACGCTTTGTTCTTAGATTAGGTAAAGCTGAACTGTAAAAAGACCTGATCTCAGTCACAGTTTTGGTTTTTAGATTTAGGTAGCTGACTGTGACCTAGCTCAAGTCAGAAGCTTTTGTTTTTTAGATTTAGGGTAAAGCGAATGAGATCCTGAGCTCAGTCAGAGCTTTTTTTTTTAGATTTAGGTAAAGCTGAACTGTAAGACCTGAGCTCAGTAGAGTTTTTTTGATTTGAGTAAACTGAACTTGTAAACCTGAGCTCAGTCAAGCTTTGTTTAGATTTGAGTAAAGCTGAACTGTAGACCTGGCTCATTCAGAGCTTTTGTTTTTAATTGAGTAAGCTGAACTGTAGCCTGGCTCAGTCAGAGCTTTGTTTTTAGATTTGAGTAAAGCTGAACTGTACTGAGCTCAGGTCGAGCTTTGTTTTAGATTTAAGATAAAGCTGAAACTGTAGACCTAGCTCAAGTCGAGCTTTGTTTTTAGATTAGTAAAGCTGAACTGTAACCTGAGCTATTCAGGGCGGGCTCAAGTAGGGCGGGAAAAGCGGGGCTTTTCCGCGGGCCTTTGTTGTGAGACTGAGCTCCCCCGGAGATGGAGAGCCAATCTGACTCCTCCCAACAGAGAGCAGGGCAGCGGGCCGCGGGCAGGCGCCAGGAAAAGAGAGGGAATACATCGCCGCCGGAGACGCTTCGCTCAGGTGATTCACTTTCTCTCAAATACAATACTATATTAACTACAGGCCGTCATGTAATTAGAATATCGAGAAAAGTGCATTACCTTTTGTATTCAAACTAAAACGCCACTAATATATGATCATTACAACGAAAGTGACTTTTATTTGTTATACTTATATTTCTTAATTAACTCCAGTTTGTAAAACCAATTAAAATCTCATAGAATTAGAAATATTTGAAAAAGGACGTGAGACATAATCATCAACATTATCACGCATATAAGGCATACATAAAGGCTAAACATATGTCACTTTGTAATGAGTCTATCATATAAAGGCTACACATAAAGACTATACAAAAGCTACACATAAAGGCTATACATAAAGGCTATACATAAGTCACTCTTGTAATGAGCTATTATAAAGGCTATATCATATAAAGGCTATAATATGCACTTTGTAATGAGCCGTTCATTAGTTCACAGTTTAAGTTGAATTACAGAAATGATTACTTTCACGATCTTCTATTTACAGGACGAGCTATTTTTCCTGTTTATGCTTTAACTATTAACGCTTTACCAAATCTAAAGGTACAGCCTTTAGGCCAGTGGGTAACAATGATTTGAAAGCTAAAGACATACAAACCTGAGTAAAATGGGATCTTTTCACTCACGTTGTTGCTTTGTTCATTTTCATCACATTTTTTATCTCGAATTCTCTGATTTATTTGGACACTTTTTAAGAACCTTTTAGATTTTGGGAAACTGTTAGAGACGGTGCTGGGTTCTTAAGGGGATTAAAAAGCGTTGGATAAACTCCTGTTAAAGGTTAGATTGGGTAAACTGTAGAGAGGTGCTGTCTTAAGGGATTAAAAAGCGTTGGTAAACTCCTGTTAAAGGGTTAGATTGGTAAACTGTAGAGACGGTGCTTGGTTCTTAAGGATTAAAGCGTGGATAAAGCCTGTTAAACCGTTAGTGCGTATTGACTCTAATTATCTCGAGCGTTTTCCCGCGGCGCTGGTTTCTTATTCTCCCGCGGCGTTTGTTGCGTTGGAAACTGACTCGGAGACGAATTTGTCCCGAAGGAAATGCTGCCGAAACACACAGACTAATTGAGCCCTAAAACGCCTCTACAACATGTACAACCGGGCACTTCATTGTGGGCGCTCTTCATATGGCTTGGGAGAGTTAAATATTTAAGCTTAGGCGGTCAAAACGAAAGGTACATTACAACTTATATGAAAAAAATACAGTGGTCGTTTGTCATGCGACGTGAAAACAGGACGCCTCCCCTCCTCCTTGTGCCAGCTGAGTTTTACCTTTCTGTGAACTGGCATTTGTTGTTTGTGCGGTGTCCCCAATGTTTCTGGATACTTTTGTTCGTCTTTACGGTTTTGTGGAGGTTTGGATTTGGTTTACTTTGAGAGTCTAAATGGTCCGAAGAAAGCAGCTTTAAAGATAAACAAAATTCTAGCTTTTAAAGCTAAACCATCGAGACCTACACATTTCTTCTTCTAGACACTGAAGAGGCACCAAGAGCCCCCCCTCACACAGAGGAGTATCACAAGAGAGCTAAAGGAATAAGAAAGACAAACAAGGAGGAGGCTGTAGGAGTCACATGGCTCTTTACTTTCCATCACATGGTCTTTACTTTGATCACATGGTCTTTACTTTCATCAACATGGTCTTTACTTGATCACATGGTCTTACTTTCACACAATGTGCTGCATCCGAAACCATCAATGTAGCCCTAAGCACTAACACTAGCTACTATCCTTAACCTTTCATGGCAACGGTTAGATCTCTATGCATTATGAACTTCTGCTTAAGCAGCATTACAATTCGAATGCCGTCCTTAACCCAGGAAGGGAAGTGACATCAACAGCTGCTTTTTTTCTTCTTTAAAGTTCAGTGCAGCCAAAAACAAAAGCGCATACCGCCACCTACTGGTATATTGTCCAACACATGAACAAGTGTCCAATATAAGACTTAATGTGAAAAAAAGAGAAACATCCAAAGATCCTTAACATTCCCTTTATTTATCTCAACGCTGTTTTCATAGAAAGGAAAGCTACAGTATGCAAATAGCCATGTGATAAAGATTCCTAACTAAATAAGCAGAGCATAACTGCTTCAGTCATTTACTGAGGAGGCTATTAAAACCATGTGACTGAGCTGGGGGACGACAACAATGTATGAAGTCATTTTAATAAAGTTTGGCTAGTTTGCAGCATCTTATTTTTAAATATTAAATGTGCCACCTGTCAATCAACAGTGGTTGTTGCATGAATACTGATGTGGGGGTGAGGGGGGGGAGATTGGCGCAGTGGCTTATGGGATGGCCTGGCTCCTATCGCCAGAAGTTAGCATCAAGGTCCCTATGCTAAAAAGTGCTATGATAGTTAGCATCAGAGGCCTATGCTAAAGTGGCTATGATAGTTAGCATACAGAGTCCCTGCTAAAGTGGCTATGATAGTTAGCATCAGAGGTCCTAATGCTAAAGTGGCTATGATAGTTAGGCATACCAGCCATTTCCCTAACTCCTCTACTGACAGCCCATTCGGTTTATTGACAACGCATCTTACATGTGGAGCTGGACGCAGCATCCGGTTTTGGCGTTAGAACCTCTTACAATTTACTGGTTTCAGATGAGCAACGGTCTTTCTTTGATCAATGGTCTTTATTTGAATCACATGGTCTTTAACTTGATCACATGGTCTTTCCTTTGATCATATGGTCTTTTTTACTAATCACTGGTCTTTACTTTCATCACATGGTCTTTACTTTTAATCACTGGTCTTTACTTTGATCACATGGTCTTTACTTTCATCACTGTCTTTACTTTAATCAATGGTCTTTCTTCATCCATGGTCTTTTACTATTCATGCAATGGTCTTTCTTCACTCACATGTCTTTACTTTAATCACATGGTCTTTACTTTATCACATGGTCTTTCTTTCATACAATGGTCTTTACTTTAATCACATGGTCTTTACTTTGATCACTGGTCTTTATTTGACACATGGTCTTACTTTAATCACAATGGTCTTTACTTTCATCACAGTGTCTTTACTTTCATCACATGGTCTTTACTTTCATCAACTGGTCTTACTTTCGTCACATGGTCTTTTACTTTCATCACATGTCTTTTACTTTATCACATGGTTTTACTTATCACATGGTCTTTACTTATCACATGAGTCTTTAACTTTGATCCACATGGTCTTTACTTTGATCACAATGTCTTACTTTGATCACATGGTTTTAACTTTCATCACATGGTCTTTACTTTTGATCACATGCTTTCTTAATCACCATGGTTCTTTACTTTGATCCATGGTCTTTTACTTTCATCACATGGTCTTTTACTTTCATCACATGGTCTTTACTTTCTCACATGGTCTTTACTTGATCACATGGTCTTTCTTTGGATCACATGGTCCTTTTACTAATCACATGGTCTTTACTTTGATCACATGGTCTTTTACTTTCATCACATGGTCTTTACTTTCATACACATGGTCTTTACTTTCATCACATGGTCTTTACTTTGATCACAACATGGTCTTATTGATCACATGGTCCTTTACTTTTTGATCACATGGTTCTTTAACTTTCATCAACATGGTCCTTTAACTTTCATCACATGGTCTTTATTTCATCACATGGTCTTACTTTTGATCACTGGTCTTTACTTTCGTCACATGGTCTTTACTTTTGATCACAATGGTTTTATTTCGTCACATGGTCTTTACTTTGATCAATGGTCCTTTTACTTCCTCACATGGTCTTTACTTTGATCACATGGTCTTTAACTTTCGTCACATGGTCTTCTACTTTGATCAATGGTCTTTTACTTTCGTCACATGGTTTTAACTTTGATCACATGGTCTTTACTTTCGTACATGGTCCTTTCTTTGATCACATGGTCTTTACTTTTCCCTCAATGGTCTTTCTTTCATCACATGGGTCTTTTACTTGATCAATGGCTTTACTTTAATCCACATGGTCTTTACTTTTCATCAATGGTCTTTACTTTAATCACATGCGTCTTACTTTTGATTCAATGGTCTTTAACTTCATCCACATGGTCTTTACTTTTAAACTGGTCTTTACTTTCATCTGGTCTTTACTTCATCACATGGTCTTTTACTTTCATCACATGGTCTTTACTTGATCAATGGTCCTTTAAATTTGATCACTGGTCCTTTCTTTCATCACATGTCTTTACTTTGATCACATGGTCTTTACTTTGATCACATGGTCTTTACTTTCATCACATGGTCTTTACTTCTCACATGGCTTTATTTGATACACATGGGTCTTTTACTTTACACATGGTCCTTTAACTTCATAACATGGGTTCCTTTACTTTAATATCACATGGTCTTTAACTTTGATCAACATGGTCTTTACTTTTCATACATGGTCTTTTACTTTAATCACATGGTCTTTACTTTCATCACTGGTCTTTACTTTTGATCACATGGTCTTTACTTCTTGAATCACATGGTCTTTACTTTCATCACATGGTCTTTACTTTGATCACATGGTCTTCTTTGATCACATGGTTTTACTTCTACGATGGTCTTACTTCATCACATGGTCTTTACTTTTGATCACATGGTCTTTACTTTAATCACATGGTCTTGTATTACAATCACAATGGTCTTTACTCTTAATCACATGGTCTTTACTTTTGATCACATGGTTTTCTTTCATAAATGGTCTTTACTTTAATCACATGGTCTTATACTCTTCATAATGGTCTTTATTTCATCACTGGTCTTTAACTTTCATCACATGGTCTTTACTTTTCATCACATGGTCTTTACTTTGATCAATGGTCTTTACTTTGATCACATGGTCTTTTATTTCATCAACTGTCTTTAACTTTAATCACATGGTCCTTTACTTTGATCACATGGTCCTTTAACTTTCGATCAATGGTCTTTACTTAATCATCATGGTTCTTTCAATTTATAAAACTATTGGTCTTTAACTTTCAATCACATGGTTCTTTACTTTCAATCACATGGTCGCTTTCTTTCGTCACATGGTACTTATTACTTTCATCACATGGTCTTTACTTTATCAACATGGTCTTTACTTTGATCACATGGTCTTTACTTATCACTGTCTTATAACTTTGATCCATGGTCTTTACTTTGATCACATGTCGTTTACTTTGATCCATGGTTCTTGTACTGTTCATCACATGGTCATTTAAATTGATCACATGGTCTCTTCACTTAATCAATGGGTCTTCTCTTTTGATCACATGGTCTTTACATTTCATCACATGGTCTTTAAACTTTTCATCCATGGCTCTTTAACTTTCATCACAGTCTGTACTTTGATCACATGGTCTTTTACTTTGATCACATGGCTTTACTTAATCACAATGGTCTTATACTTTCATCACATGGTTTTTATTTGATCACATGGTCTTTACTTGATACATGGTCTTTATTTGATCACATGGTCTTCTAACTTTACATCCATGCTCTTTAAATTTCATCACATGGTCTTTACTTTCATTCACATGGTCTTTACTTTGATCACATGGTCTTTCTACTTTCGTCACATGGTCTTTACTGTTGATCACATGGTCTTTACTGTTCGTCACATGGGTATTTACTTTGATCACATGGTTTTTACTTTCCTCACATGGTTTTACTTTGATCACAATGGTCTTACTTTCATCACATGGTCTTTACTTTTTGATCACATGGTACTTTACTTTCGTTCACATGGTCTTTACTTTGATCAACATGGTCTTTACCTTTCCTCACATGGTCTTTACTTTGATCACATGGTCCTTTACTTTCCTCACTGGTCTTTTACTTTCATCACTGTTTTACTTTCATCACAATGTACTTTACTTTGACCATGGTCTTACTTTTGATTACATGTCTTTATTATCATCATGGTCTTATCTTTGACACATGGTCTTTATTTCATCACATGGTCTTTTACTTTGATCCAATGGTTTTACTTTGATCCAGGGAATGGTACTTTTGATCACATTGGTCTTTACTTGATCAATGGTCTTTTACTGTTCATCACATGGTCTTTACTTTCGTCACATGGTTATCCTACATGGGTCTTTAACTTTCGTCACATGGTCTTTACTTTGTCAACATGGGTCCCTTTATTTCGTCCATGGTCTTTAACTTTGACTCACATTGGTCTCTTTACTTTCCTCAACATGGTCTTTAACTTTGATAACATTGTCTCTTTACATGTTATAAATGGTTCTTTACTTTCATACATGGTCCTTTACTTTGATCACATTGGTTTTACTTTCAATCACATCGATGGTCTATACTTCTGGTCACATGGTCCTTACTTTGATCACTGGTCTTTACTTTGATCACATGGTCCTTTACTTTGATCACATGGTCTTTACTCTTTGATCACATGGTCTTTACTTTAATCAATGGTTTTACTTTGATCACATGGTCTTTACTTTAATCACATGGTCTTTACTTTGATGCACATGGTCTTTACTCTTGATCACATGGTCTTTACTCTTTGATATGGTCCTTACTTCCATGCACATGGTCTTCTAATTTTTGATCATGGTCTTACTTTGGAATCAACATGGTCTTTACTTTGATCACATGGTTTTACTTTAATCCATGCTTTACTTTGTCAATGGTCTTTACTTTTGATACATGGGTTGCTTTTACTTGATCACATGGTCTTTACTTTGATCACATGGTCTTACTTGGATCTTACTTTGATCACAATGGTCTTTAATTTGCACAATGGTCTTTACTTTTTTTGATCACATGGTCTTTTACTTTATCACTGTTCTTTATTTGATCACATGGTCTTTACTTTCATCAACATGGTCTTTACCTTTAATACATGGTCTTTACTTTCATCAAATGGTCTTTACTTTCATCCATTGGTCTTACTTTGAATCACATGTTTTTACTTTCAATCACATGGTTTACTTTAATCACTGGTCTTTAACTTTGATGACATGGTCTTTCTTTGTCACATGGTTTTACTTATCACATAGTCCTTTACTTCATCACTGGTCTTTACTTTCATCACTGGTCTTTACTTTGTCCAATGGTCCTTACTTTCATACACATGGTTTTACTTTATCAATGGTCTTTACTTTTGATAGATGGGTCCTTTACTTTATCACGTGGTCTTACAATTTGATCACATGTCCTTTATTTGATCCACACTGGTCTTTACTTTGATCACATGGTTTACTTTCATCAACATGGTTTTTACTTTGATCACATGGTCTTTACTTAATCACATGGTCTTAAGCTTTGATCAGCATGGTCTTTATTTCATCACATGGTTCTTTCTTTCATCAATGGTCTTTACTTTCATACATGGTCTTTTACTTGATTCACTGGTCTTCTACTTTGATCAATGGGTCTTACTTAATAAATGGTCTTTACTTTGACACATGGTCTTTACTTTATCACATGGTCTTACTTTCATCCATGTCTTCTTTGATCACAATGGTCTTTATTTGATCCATGGTCTTTCCTTTGATCACATGGTCTTTACTTTTGATCACATGTCCTTTAACTTTGATCACATGTCTTTACTTTCATCACATGGCTCTTTACTTTGAGTCACATGGTTTTACTTGTCATACACAATGGTCTTTACTTTGATCCCATGGGTCTTTACTTTGTCCTGGTCTCTTACTTTGATGACAGGTGTCTTTACTTTCGTACACATGGTCTTTCTTTGATCACATGGTCTTACTTTCCTAAGGGTCTTTAAAATTTGATCACATGGTCTTTACTTTATCACATGGTTTTATTTCATCACATGGTCTTTACTTTGATCACATGGTCTTTACTTTCATCACTGGTCTTTACTTTGGTCAATGGCTTTACTTTCATAATGGTCTTTCTTTCATCCATGGTCTTTATTTTGATACATGGTCTTTTCCTTTGATCACATGGTCTTTACTTTGATCACATGGTCTTTACTTGATCACATCATGGTCTTACTTTGATCAATGGTCTTTTACTCTTGATTTTACATGGTCCTTTACTTATCACATGGTTCTTTACCTTTCATCACTGGTTTTATTTATCACATGGTCCCCTTTACTTTGATACATGTCTTTACTTTAATCAATGGTTCTTTAACTTAATCCATGGTCTTTACTTTGATCACATGGGTCTTTACTTTTGTCACATGTCTTCTTTGATCACATGGTCCTTTACTTTGATCCTGGGCTTTACTCTTGATCACAATGTCTTTACTTTGGATCACATTGGTCTTTACTTTGATCGACATGTCTTGTACTTTGATCACATGGTCTTTACTTTGATCACATGGTCTTTTTACTTTCATCCATGGTCTTTAACTTGATACATGGTCTTTACTTTAATACAATGGTCTTTACTTTTGCATACATGGTCTTTACTTTCATCACATGGTCTTTACTTATCACATGGTCTTGTGTGAATCACATGGTCCTTTACTTTCAACGATGGTTTTACTTTGATTCACATGGTCTTTACTTTATCACATGGTCTTTACTTTAATCACATGGTACTTTACTTTGATCCATTCGGTCTTTTACTTTTCGATCACATGGTCTTTAACTTTGATCACATGGTCTTTTACTTTCATCACATGGTCTGTAACTTTGATCCCTGGTCTTTACTTAATCACATGGTCTTTACTTTGACACATGGTCTTTTACTTCATCACATGGTCTTAACTCTTCATCACATGGTCTTTAACTTTCGCTAGTGTGGTGATGATCCACATGGTCTTTACTTTGATCACATGGTCTTTACTTTGATCACATGCTTTACTTTTGATCAATGGTCCTTTACTTAATCAATGGTCTTTACTTTGAATCACATGGTCTTTATTTCATCACATGGTCTTTACTCTTGATCACAGGTTCTTTACTTTACATGCACATGGTCTTTACTTTGATCACATGGTCTTTACTTTGGATCAATGAGTCTTTACTTTCGTCAAATGGTCTTACTTTGATCACATGGTCTCTTACTTTCGTCCACATGGTCTTTACTTTTGATCAAATGGTCTATACTTTCCTCACATGGATCCTTTAACTTTTGATCACATGGTCTTTATTTATGCACTGGTCTTTACTTTAATTCAATGGTCTTTTACTTTCATCACATGGTCTTTACTTTCATCACGGTCTTTACTTTCATCACATGGTCTTTACTTTGATCACATGGTTTTACTTTCGCGTCAACATGGTTTTACTTTGATCACATGTCTTTACTTTCTCACTGGTCTTTCTTTGATCACATGGTCTTTACTTTTTCACATGGTCTTTACTTTCATCAACATGGTCTTTACTCTTCGCACATGGTCTTTACTTTGATCACATGGTCTTTCTTGGTCACATGGTCTTATAACTTTACTTTGATCACAGATGCTTTCTTTGATCACATGGTTTTACTTTGATCACATGGTCCTTTAACTATTGATAACATGGTCTTTACTTTGATCACATGGTCTTTACTTTACACATGTCTTTACTTTTCATCACATGGTCCTTTAACTTGTATCAATGGTCTTTACTTTGATCACATGGTCTTTACTTTATCATGGTCTTTACTTTAATCAACATGTCTTTACTTTCCACACATGGTCTTATACTTTGATCACATGTCTTTACTTTGATCAGCATGGTCTTTCTTTATCACATGTCCCTTTACTTTCATCAAATGTCTTTATTTGAATCACATGGTCTTTACTTCATCTGTCCTTTATCTTTGATCAATGGTCTTTACTTCTATCACATGTCTTTACTGTTGATCACATGGTCTTTACTTTGATCCGACATGGTCTTCTACTTTGATCACATGGTCTTTACTTTAATCACAAGTTCTTTACTTTAATCACACCATGTCTTTAACTTGATCACAACATGGTCTTTACTTTGATCACAATGGTCTTTACTTTCACAAATGGTCCTTTACTTGATCACATGTCTTACTGTAATCACATGGTCTTGTACTTTGATTACATGGTCTTTACTTTCATCACATGGTTTTTAATTTCATCACATGGCTCCTTACTTTTGATCAATGGTCTTTACTTTCATCAAACATGGTCTTTACTTTGATCACATGGTCTTTACTTTGATCACATCGCATGGTTCCTCTTACTTTCCTCACATGGTCTTTACTTTGATCACATGGTCTTTACTTTGATCACATGGTCTTCTACTTTGAATCAATGGTCTTTACTCTTGATCATATGGTCTTTAACTTTCCTACCATGGTCTTTTTACTTTGATCACATGGTCTTTACTTTTGATCACATGGTCTTTACCTTTGATCACATGGTCTTTCACTTGATCACTGGTCCTTCTACTTTGATCACAATGGTTTTAACTTGATCACATGGTCCTTTACTTTGATACATGGATCTTTAACTTTATACATGGTTTTTAACTTTGATCACATGGTCTTTACTTTGATGCAAATGGTCTTTAACTTTCCTCAATGGTCTTACTTTGATGCACATGGTTTTTACTTTGATCACATGGTCTTACTCTTGGATCACATGGTTACTTTAATCAATGGTCTTTTATTTGACACATGGTCTTTACTTTCATCACATGGTCTTTTAACTTTGATACACATGGTCTTTCTTTCATCACATGGTCATTTTCTTTATCCACATGGTTTCTTATTCCATCAATGGTCCTTTACTTTCATCAACATGGTTTTAACCTTTCATCACATGGTCTTTATTTGATCACATGGTCTTTACTTTCATCACAATGGTCTTTATACTTTGATCACATGGTCTTTACTTTGATCACATGGTCTTACTTTGATCACATGGTCTTTACTTTGATCACATGGTTTTAACTTTGATCACATGGTACTTTACTTTGCTCAGATGGTTTTACTTTGATCACATGCTCTTTACTTTGATCACATGGTCTTTTACTTCCATCACCTGGTCTTTTACTTTTGATCACATGGTCTTTAACTCTTGATCAATGGCTTTACTTTGATCAAATGGTCTTTACTTTATCACATGGTCTTCTACTTTGATACATGGTTTTACTTGGATCACAGTGGTCTTTACTTTCATCACATGTCTTCTTTCATCACATGGTATTCTTTCATCACATGGCTTTACTTTGATCACAATGTCTTGTACTTTCATCACATGGGTCTTTTACTTTGATCAATGGTCTTTTTACTTTCATAACATGGTCTTTCTTTATCACAATGGTCTTTACTTTGATCACATGGTCTTTATTTGATCAATGGTCTTTTACTTGATCATCATGGTCTTTACTTTCATCACATGGTCCTTTAACTTTCATCACAGGGTCTTTACTTCTCACATGGTCGCTTTAACTTATGATCACTATGGTCTTTCTTTGATCACATGTCTTTAACTTTCATCACAAATGGTCTTTAGCTTTCATCACAATTGGTCTTTTACTTTGATCACATGTCTTTACTCTTGATCAACATGGTCTTTACTTTAATCACACTGGTCTTTACTTTATCAATGGTCTTTCTTTGATCACATGGTACTTTACTTTCATCACATGGTCTTTACTTTCATCACATGGTCTTTATTTAGATCACAATGGTCTTTACTCCTACATGGTCTTCTTTGATCACATGGTCTTTACTTAATCACATGGTCTTTACTTTCATCACATGGTCTTTACTTTTCAATCAATGGTCTTTTACTTTCCTGTCAATGGCTTTTACTTGATCACATGGTCTTTAACTTTGATCCCACATGGTTTTAACTTGATCACATGGGCCTTTACTTTGATCACATTGGTCTTTACTTTTGATCACATGGTCTTTACTATGATCAATGGTCCCTTTTACTTTGATCACATGGTCTTTACTTTGATCAAGGTCTTTATTTGATCACATGGTCCTTTCTTCGATCACATGGTACTTTACTTTGATCACAGGTCATTTACTTTTGATCACATGGTCTTTACTTTGATCACTGGCTTGACTTCATCACAATGGTCCTTTATTTGATCACATGGTCTTACTTTTTGATCACATGGTCTTATACTTTCATCCATGGTCTTTACTTTGAATCAATGGTCTTTTACTTGATCATGGTATTTAACTTCATCCACATGGTCCTTTACTTTGATCAAGGTCTTTATTGTCAATGGTCTTTACTTTCATCACATTTGTCTTTAAGCTTTCATACATGGTTCTTTTACTTTGATACATGGTCTTTACTTTGGATCACATGGTCTTTACTTTGATCAGATGGTCTTTATTTGATCAACTGGTCTTTACTTTTTATCACATGGTCTTTACTTTGATCAAAATGGTTTTACTTATCACAATGGTCTTTACTTTGATCAATGGTCCTTTACTTTGATCATGGTCTTTAACTTTCATCACAGTGTTCTTTACTTTTATCACATGGTCTTTACTTTTTCATCACATGGTCTTTACTTTGATCACATGGTCTTTACTTTTCATCACATGGTCTTACTTCAATCCATGGTCTTTACTTTGCATCACAATGTCTTTTACTTTGAATACATGGTCTTAATTTTGAGTCAATGGTCTTTACTTTGGATCACATGGTCTTTACTTTATCACATGGTCTTTTAACTTTGATCACATGGTTTTACTTTCAATCACACTGGTCTTTACTTTCATCACATGGTCTTTACTTTGATCACATGGTCTTTTACTTTCCTATCACATGCGTTTTACTTTTGATACATGGTCTTACTTTAATCACATGGTCCTTTACTTTCATCACAATGGTCTTTACTTTCCCATGGTCTTTTTACTTTCCTCCATGGTCTTTTTATTTGAATTCCTGGTCTTTTACTTTGATCACATGCTTTAGCTTTGATCAATGGCTTTACTTTGAATACATGGTCTTAACTTTGAATAAATGGTCTTTACTTTGATCACATGGTCTTTACTTTGATCAGATGGTCTTTACTTTGGAATCACATGGTCTTTACTTCATCACATGGTCTTTACTTTGATCACATGGATCTTTACCTTTGTATCACATGGTCTTTAATTTGATCACATGGTCTTACTTTGATACATGGTCTTTACTTTGATCACATGGTCTTCTTTGAATCACATCGTCTTTACTTGATCATCATGGTCTTTACTTTGATCACAGGTCTTTATCTCTTGATCACATGGTCTTTACTTCATCACGATGGTTTTACCTTTGATCACATGGTCTTTACTTTGATCACATTGGTCTTTACTTTCATCATCAATGGTACTTACTTTTGATCCATGGTCTTTACTTGATCAATGGTCTTTACTGTTCATAATGGTCTTTACTTTGGATCAATGGTCTTTACTTTGGATCACATGGTCTTTACTCTATCAACATGGTCTTTACTTTCTCAACATGGTCTTTACTTTGATCACTGGTCCTTTTACTTTGACAATTGGTCTTATAACTTTGATCACATGGTCTTTAAACTTTGATCAAGGTCTTTTACTTTCATCACATGGTCTTACTTTCATCCATGGTTTTACTGTTGATCACAGGTTTTACTTTGATCAAGATGGTCTTTACTTTGTCAATGGGTCTGTTACTTCATCAATGGTCTTTACTTTCATCACATGGTCTTTACTTTCATCACATGGTCTTTACTTTCATCACATGGTCTTTAATTTCATCATCACATGGCTTTACTTTTCATACAGCATGGTCTTACTTTGATCACATGGTCCTTTCTTGTCACATGGTTTTACTTTCATCACATGGTCTTTACTTTCATCAATGGTCTTTACTTTAATCACATGGTCTTTTACTTTCATCACATGGTCTTTACTTTCATCAATGTGTTTTAACCTTCTACAGTGGTCTTTACTTTATCACATGGCGTTTTACTTCATCACCATGGTCTTTTACTTCATCACATGGTCTTTACTTCATCACATGGTCTTTACATTTCATCACATGTCTTTACTTTTTCATCACATGGTCTTTACTTTGATACATGGTCCTTTACTTTGATCACATGGTTTACTTTCATCACATGGTCTTACTTTATCACATGGTCTTTACTTTCATACATGGTCTTATAATTTCATACAATGGTCTTTTACTTTCATCACATGTTTCTACTTTGATCACATGGCTTTACTTTTCCTTCTCCA
>VHKM01001364.1:0-21178 GCA_007210695.1 Neogobius melanostomus
TCTTTTCCTCCCCCAGTGGTCCTCTCTTTCATCCCCCGGTGTCCTCCTCTTTCCTCCCCCCGGTGTCCTCTCTTTCTCCCCCCCAGTGTCCTCTCTGTCCCTCCACCCCGGTGTCCTCTCTTTCCTCCCCCCCAGTGTCCTCTCTTTTCTGTCCCCGGTGTCCGCTCTCTTCCTCCCCCAGTGTCCTCGTCTTTCCTCCCCCCGGTGTCCCCTCTCTTTCTCCCCCCAAGGTGTCCTCTCTGTCCTCCCCCCCGGTGTCCTCTCTTTCCTTCCTCCCCCCGGTTCCTCTCTTTTCTCCTCCCCCGGTGTCCTCTCCTGCCCTCCCCCCGGTGTTCTCTCTTTCCTCCCCCACCGGTGTCCTCAGTCTTTCCTCTCCCCGCCGGTGTCCTCTCTTTCGCTCCCCCCCCAGTGTCCTCTCTTTCCTCCCCGCCCGGTGTCCTCGTCTTTCTCCCCCCGGTGTCCTCTCTTTCCTCCCCCCCGGTGTCCTCTCTTTCCTCCCGTGTCCCCTCTTTCCTCCCCCCGGTGTCCTCTCTGCCCTCCCCCGGTGTCCTCTCTTTCCTCCCCCGGTGTCCTCTCTTTCCTCTCCCCACCGGTGGTCCTTCTTTCCTCCCCCCAGTGTCCTCTCTTTCTCCCCCCGGATGTCCTCTCTTCTTTTCTCCCCACCCGGTGTCCTCCTCTTTCCTCCCCAGTGATCCCTCTCTTCCTCTCACCCCCATCGTCCTCTCTTTCCTCTCCCCCCGGTGTCCTCTCTTCCTCTCCCCCCGGTGTCCTCGTCTTTCCTCTCCCCCCGGTGTCCTCTCTTTCCTCTCGCCCCGGTGTCCTCGTCTTTGCCTCCCCCCGGTGTCCCTCTCTTCTTCTCCCTCCCCGGTGTCCTCTCTTTTCTCCCCCCGTGTACCTCTCTTTCCTCCCCCCCAGGTGTCCTCTCTTTCCTCCCCCCGGTGTCCTCTCTTTCTCTCCCGCGGTGTCGCTCTCTGTCCTCATCCCCCCGTGTCCTCTCTTTCCCTTCCCCCCGGTGTCCTATCTTTCCTTCCCCCCGGTGTCCTCCTCTTTCTCCCCCCCGTGTCCTCCTCTTTCTTCCCGGTGTCTCTCTTTCTCCCCCGTTCCTCTCTTCCTCTCCCCCGGTGTCCCATCTCCTCCCCCCAGTGTTCCTCTCATTTCCTCCCCCCCCAGATGTCCTCTCTTTTTCTCTCCCCCGTGTCCCTTCTCTTTTCTCCCCCCCAGTGTCCTCTCTTTCCTCCCCCCCGGCTGTCCTCTCTTTCCTACTCCCCCGGTGTCCTCTCTTTTCCTTTACCCCCCCGGTGTCCTCTCTTTCCCTCCCCCGGTGTCCTCTCTTTCCCTCCCCCCGGTGTCCTCTCTTTCCTCCCGCCCCAGTGTCCTCTTTTCCTCCCCCCGGTGTCCTCTCTTTTCTTCCGCCCCGGTGTCCTCTCTTTCTCTCCCCCAGTGTCTTTCTTTCCTCCCTCCCAGGTGTCCTCTCTTTTCCCTCCCCCCGGTGTCCTCTGTCGGTCCTCTCCCGGTGTCGCTAATCTTTCCAACTCGACCCCGGTTGTCCTCTCTTTCTCTCCCCGGTGGGTCCCTCTCTTTTCTCTCCCCCGGTGTCCCTCTTTCCTCTCCCCCCAGCTGTCCTCTCTTTACCTCCCCCCCATGTTCCATCTCTGTCCTCCCCCCCAGTGTCCTCTCTTTCCCTCATGCCCCCGGTGTCCTCTCTTTTCTCCCCCCGGGTCCTCTCTTTTCTTCATCCGCCGGTGTCCTCTCTGTCCTCCTCCCCCAGGTGTCCTCTCTTTCTCCCCCTGTCCTCCTTTCCTCCTCCGGGTGTCCTCTCTGTGTTCTCTCCCCGGGTCCCTCTCTTTCCTCCCCGGTGTCCTCTCTTTCCTCCCGCCGGTGTCCTCTCTTTCCTCCCCCCGGTGTCCTCTTCTGTTCCCTCCCCCCGGTGTCCTTCTCTTTCCTCCCCCCTGGTGTCCTCTCTTTCCTCTCCCGCCGGTTATTGTTCTCTCTCTGCCTCCCTCCCGAGATGTCGTCCTCTCTTTCCTCCACCCGGTGTCCTCTCTTTCCTCCCCCCGGTGTCCTCTCTTTCCTCCCCCCGGTGTCCTCTCTTTCCCTCCCCCCCGGTGTCCTCTCTTTCCTCCCCCCGGGGAAATATTCCTCATCTTTTCTTCTCCCCGGGTGTGCCTCTCTTTTCTCCCCCCGGTGTCCTCTCTTTCCTTCTCCCCCGGTGTCGCCTCTCTTTTCCTCCCCCCAGTGTTCCCTCTTTCCTCTCCCCGTGTCCTCTCTGTGTTCTCCGCCCCGGTGTCCTCTCTTTCGCTCCCCCGGTGTCTCTCTGGTGTTCTCCCCCGGTGTCCTCTCTTCCTGCCCCACCCGGTGGTCCTCTCTTTCCCCGCCCCCGGTTCCTCTCTTTCCTCCCTCCCGGTTCCTCATCTTTCTCCTCCCCCCCGGTGTCCTCTTTTCCCTCCCCCCGGTTGTTCCTCTACTTTCCTCCCCCCCGGTTGTCCTCTCTTTCGCTCTCCCGCGGTGTCCTCTCTTTTCTCTCCCCCGGTGTCCTCTTTTTTCCCCACCCGGTGTCCTCCTCTTTCCTCCCCCCGTGGTCCTCGTCTTTCCTCCGCCCCGGTGTCCCCTCTTCCTCCCCCCGGTTCCTCCTTTCCTTCCCCCCGTGTCCTCTCTTTCCTCCCCCCGGTGTCCTCATCTTTCCTCTCCCCCGGTGTCCTCTCTGTACTCCCCCCGGTGTCCTCTTCTTTCCTCCCCCCGGTGTCCTCCTACTGTCCTCTCCCCGGTGTCCTCCTCTTTTTCTCTCCCACGGTGTCCTCTCTTTCTCCCCCGGTGTCTCTCTTTCTCCCCGCCCAGTGTCCTCTCTTTCCTCCCCCCGAGTGTCCCCTTTTCCCCCCCCCCGGTGTCCTCTCTTTTCCTCTCCCCCGGTGTCCTCTCCTTTCCTCCCCCGGTGTCCCTCGTCTTTCCTCCCCCGGTGTCCTCTCTTTCCTCCCCCGTGTCGCTCTCTGTCCCTCCCCCCCGAGTGTTCTCTCTGTCCTCCCCCCAGTGTCCTCTCTTTCCCTCCCCCCCTGTGTCCCTCTTTCCTCCCACCCGGTGTCCTCTCTTTCCTCCCCCCCCGGTGTCCTACATTCTTCCTCCCCCCCGGTGTCCTCCTCTTCCTCCCCGGTGGTCCTCTCTTTCTCCCACCACGGTGTCCTCTCTTTTCTCCCCCTGGTGTCCTCTTTGTGTTCTCCTCCCCGGTGGTCCCTCTCTTCCTCTCCCGCCGGTGTTCCTCTCTTTCTCTTCCCCGGATGTACTCTCTTTCCTCTCCCCGGTGTCCCTCTCTTTCCTCTTCCCGGTGTCCTCTTCTTTTCCTCCCCACCGGTCCGTCGTCTGTGTTCTCCCCCGGTGTCCTCTCTGTTGTTCTCCCGCCGGTGTCCTCTCTGTGTTCTCCCCCGGTGCCTCTCCTGTCCTCCTCGGCGGAGGCTGGTTCTCTCACATTGAACCTGAATAACACACGGTGCTGGTGGTCGGACTCGTAACGGGACTGGGCACAGAGGCCGGGCGCTGGACGGTTTCCCTCTCGGGAGTCACGTGGGGCCGAGTCCACAAAGGACAAAACAAAACTAACTCTAAAAAGTGCAACTTAACGCTCTTCCATGTGGTCATTTTGATTTTCGAAACTGTGTTGTGGCCTTTCGTCTTGAAGGTGCTGCATAAATGAATGTTACTTAGCAGCTTTGTCAGGTCTAGCTTTCAAATGGGTTGTTAGAGGAGCGTGGGCCGGGGTTAATTCGGTTTGTTTTATCGGCGTGTCGCAGGACAGTCGCCTGTAAAGACTCAAGTGCACCTCCTATATAAGTTCCTGTAGATGGCAGGCCATACACCTCAATAGGCTCAGATCAAGCCGATACACTTCCACATGCAGCTATATAAATGACATTTAATAACCGACGGCTTTTAAGTTACAGTAAACCAGGGATATGGCCTTGGTCCTCATGGTTCAGTGTCAGTATCTACAGGCTAATAAATCCAACAGGCAAAGCATCCACACACTTCTTCCAGGAATATAAGATCGTCTTGTTATGGGAATATGTCTAAATTGTGAAAATAAATTATAAAAAGTGGTCCAGGAAAATATAATAATACAGCAAATGAATGAAGCCAAGAGGAAAAGGCACACAGGGAGTCGAACCAACCACCCTCTGTGCACATGAGACCACCCACGTCTACCCCATCTGAGCCACCACTTGTTAAGATATTGACTCTCGCTCCACATAAAAGTCCCTTCAAATTAAAACAGTACGTCCCTTGTTCGTTCTATGTTACCATGGGGAAATGTCCCGAGCTCAGTGTTCAAGGCAATTGTTGACATAAAAAAAAGCTTTCCCAAAATCACAGTTCACAGTTCAGGAATTCACTGTGGAGCTGCGTGTGTTTAATGGATGTCAGTATAGTGCACTGCTCACGCCTGCTTGAGGTGTGGCCATCCAAAGGACTTATAAGGAGGTGCCTTGAGTCCTTTACAGTAACGGCCGATAAAACAAACATGAATTAAAAGTAGAGGCCCGCCGTTTTCCGGCCTTATGCGTGCTAAGTGGTGATTTTTTTTTTTAATGAAAATCTGTCACTACAGACAAAACAAAAAACCTGTAAAAAAATGAATTTTAAACCACTAAACCTTTGACCCATCCAAGGCCTATATAAAACTTACACTCATTCAATTGGATGCATATAGTGTTCCTGTTTTCAGGTATCATCAAATACTTGCATGACAAGTGAATCTTTTGTGTGCATTTTGGCCAATAAAGGGTTAGAAAATCATTTTTTTTTTTTAAATTAAGCAAATATTTGGATTATGTGTCAAGCAGAAGTAGTTCTAATGATTTGAGTTTTTAAAGTAGAAAGCAAATATGAAAGTAACAAATATTTTTTATTGGATGTTGAAAGTAGAGGCCACGTTTTTTGGGCATTAGGGGTGTTTAAGTGTACTTTTCAGCCCCAGCTCTGGGAAGCTAATGTAAAAAAAACTGAATAGCCAAAATGAACTTCTCTCAGAAATGATTATCCTGAGGCAAATTTGAGAAACATCCACTGAACACAAGAAAATGCCATAAAAATGAATTACGTCAAAAGCCACAGAAAGTCTCTAAGGGTGGTGTGAGGTAACCCATCCAACGTTATCCCTCAACAGAGGCACTGGTCTAAAGAGAACATTTTCTCCAGTTTTTACTCAAATCTAAAAGCTTCTAAGACTGAACTTACAGCCCTATAGGCCAGTGCCTTCATTTGGAAAGCTAAGACCTGCAAAAACGATATTTTTTCCTGTTGGCCATGTTCCGTTCCTGTTGGAAGGAAAACCAAGATTCAATCAGTTAAATTAGAAAGGTTTATTGCTTATCTATTTGTCCCTGCGGCCGACATCTAAGCGAGGCCTTACGGTCAGGCGGTCTGCACGGCCCATGTCCCTGCACCCAGCAAGCATAAAAACGGACAATCAATTCAATGACCATGTGGTCCTCCTCACAGTTCTTCCAACGTGTGATAGTTTGTTAGGTCCTAAGCGGGGTGGCGCCTCCTCTAAATGATAAGGCCCAGCTCCACTGACCGTGTCCACTGTTGCCCGTCCTCGAGACTCATACATGTCTGTGATTGGGTTAAACACTTATGGAAGAGTTGTGAGATCAATAAAGGATTATTTTTATTTTATCCGTCAAGCTAAAAACAAATCCATAAAGATGGATAACTCTCAGGCAATGTATACCTCTGTTGTGAACTTGACAATGACGTGAGATGTTGATGTAGACTGGCCAGCGTCAGAGAACCCCCCGGCTGGATCATTCTGAGAGACGAACATGTCTATAAAAAAACCAAACACTGTTTGTGGTTTCCCTCTGTATTTAAAGGTTGGATTCACTGGTGCAGCCGCCATCGTGACTCCTGCTCCCCTCTCTCTCTCAGATGTTTGTGGACGAGACGCCGGGGAAATCCACTGCAAGCCCAAGAGGGCGTGGTCCTGAGCCGCGGCCCGGAGCGAGTGACGGTCTGCGGGCGAACGACGGAGCGCGGCGGCCTTTACAGCTGCTCAGCGCCGCACACGGGATCCAAGGCTTTCAGGGAACCACTTCGACTGGTACGGACCAAGGACCAGGTACCAGAACCAGAAGCAGACCAGAACCACAACTAGGGCTGACGTGATAACCACATTTAGTGTGGTTTAAGTGCGGTTTGACTTTCAGACCACACTTTTATCAGAATAAGGACACAACCATGATAAATATAAGGAAGTTTTTTATCGACATTTTACAGCTGGATACACTTTAATGTAATTTATTTGCAAATATGATTAGAGTCTAGCTTGGAAACTCAAAATAACCTATTGCTACTTTTCATAATAGATGAATCACCAGCTCTGCTACTTTACAACATGGAGAAAGAGAAGGGCCAAGACGCGTGGGCTTAGGGCTGGGAGACGAGTAATATCATTTGCAATTTTATCGGATATTACACAACGCAATTCTCGTAATCGCAGGGCACGCGATTTTGAAGTGAATGGAGGTGGAGATATGGCAGCAAAGTCGGCTCCGCCCGTGCTTTTGTTTATGTCTCATGTCCTAGTTCAGGTAGATTGGTGGATGTTGCAGGGAAAATATCAAGTGTTTATCATGCAGCCACCGCCAAGGACATATTGCTTTCTTCTCCGTTAGCATTGCGTTAGCCGCAAGAGTAATCACGCCATTCTCATCGCTGCTACTACATCGCTCATGAATGATCAACAGAAACTCCTCACCCCAGATTCACTACTTCTGCTCCACGAGAATTAGGTGAGATTAAGGTGAGCTGAAGTGCTTGTAAAGAGTAAAGAGTCGTTTGGTGGGCTCAGTTTAAGGAGGCTTATGTTGGGAATGTTTGTGGATAAGAACTTTCTCAAAATCAATGACGGTTTCATTGACCATAAAGATCCCGCGGAGGCGATGTGGCCTTTATTTACATTTGTATCTACCGCATAATGCCTCCGTAGGTACAGAACGCCTAGATATAAACACTAAACTGCTGTATGAAAAGTGTTGAAACTCCGATCCGAGGCCAGGAGTCCCGTGTCATGTCTTATTTTGCTGAGGAACATGTGCTGTTTAGCTGAAAATGTCACTAATGGCTGCGAGTCAAAGAAAGTAAAACGTGTCTGTGTTTGGCTCCTCATGCGTCTCCGTCTCCTTGTGTCACACTGTTTTCTTCTCTTTTTCATATTGTCCCAAAGTTACATCCCAAACCAAAATGCTGCTCCTAATTCCACGTGTGTTTTGCGTGTGCTCCATCTGGCCTCTCCGGTCCATCAATAACATCTGAAAGCACTACGAGTCGGCAGCTCAGACCGGGATTTGATTGGGCGCGAAAATTATAAATAATCAATAGTTTATTTTTGTATTACATGGAGTTGATTCCTAACTTTTCCAAACAGTTAAGCAGCGTTTGTCTTGACTTTTCCCTCACTTAGTATGGCTGATGTTACTGGATGCAGAGAGTTTTTATCTTTGGCAGTGGGCGGGGGTTTGGTGACGTCTCCTGTTTGGTTTCTGCAGGTGGCGGGGTTTGTGACGTCCGCCTGTTTGTTTCTGCAGGTGGGCGGTAAAACCGCCTCACCACATACACTTTAATACTTTTCTCAGACAGGCCCATTAGGTGTCACATTTCCAGACGTGGGGATGGGAACATCGTGAAGTCTGCTCTCGCGGTTTTATGTTCATGGAAAGAGTGCTAGGGACAGTCTGTAAAATGCAGACCCTTCCTCTGAGTCTTGGGCGTGAGAGAAAGGGCTTCACTTTGTCAAAAGCGCAGCTGGAAAATGCTGGCTTTGAACCACAGCAATTTATTTGTTGTTCAAGGGAGTTCAGCTCTCGGTAATAGATGACTCCCAGGTTCCTGACCTCAATACGCAAACTGACACGCCACGAACTTGACTGAATTTGAGGGACATCCCCGGAACCAAAAAAGAACAAAACTCTGATTTTGCTTCGTTCAGGTGGAGAAAGTTCTGAGCCAATCATTGATTTATGTCAAAAAGGAGCTATGTGTGATGTTCGAGAGCCAGAGGCAGTGTTAAATAGTCCTGGACATCATTCACGTAAAGGTGAAGGACAAATTATGTTTTTTGCAATGATGGACCCAAGCAGAAGCAATGTACAGTGAAAACAAGGAACCGGGCCAAGGATGGAACCTCTGTGGACCTCAGATGAACTAGATGGGCAGACGGAGGAGAATAGTTCGTCGACCATCACAACAAAAGCCCCCCAGTCAGGTAGGACCTGAGCCACTGCAGGACGTGGCCCTGAACACCACATGCTCAATCCAGCCGGGAGAGGAGAAACTGAGTGGTCCACGGTGTCAAACGCCGCGTCAGGTCCACATCATGATATCCCCCGCACTGGCTCTTCAAATTCAAAGAGCAGCAGTTAATTGCATAACACATGTTGTCCCGCGCCTCTGCGGGCCGATCTGGAACTGTCGCGTCTGTCAGAAATCTTTAAAGGAACAGCCAGTGTTTTCAGACTGAATCTGTTCTTACCTGAGCTAAGACAATAGATACGTACTATCTTCTTGTGCAAAGTACCAAGATATGTTAGAATTTGGCCTCTCCAATGTATTCTTGGTCCAAACAGGTGAAGTAGAAAGCGACCAAGCCTTCACTGCACAAAGACCAGACATACGCATCAAACTCGGTCTAAGCCTCAGGTTAAGAACAATCTCATCTGGAAAAAACATGCGTTCCTTTAAAGTCCTATATCACTTGCAAAATCGACTTTTTGGAGTTTTAGCCATGTGTTCTATTCCTTCTCAAAAACACCAGAGCAGTTTTGCTTCATTCACGCACATTCTAAGTAATTTCCTCCTGAATCCTGCTCTCTGAGCAGCGCTCCGCCCGCTCCTGGTAACACTGAGCTTTCAGTTGTGTCGTACAAAAGGAACAAAGTGCTCTACGTCTGTAATGTAAATGCCTACGGCCTGATTTAATTTATAAAACAGCTTTTCATTTTGTTGTTGTTAAAAGAGCATAAAAGAAAAAAAAAAAAAAAAAAAACCCACGGCCGGAGATTCCAGTGATCCCAGCAAGTAGTGTTGTTTTGAAGACTGAGCCTTCTAACCTGACTCTGGACACGCATTTCTTTTTCGTACCGAATGATGATGTCTCACGGTGTCGCGTGTTGGCTACGAAGAACAGGACTATTCAACCTTCCTAAAGAAAGAGTGCACTCGCCAAAGTTGGAATTCTTTCTGGATCAGCGCACTTTATCAACCACCTGATGGTGCTTGGTGAACCCGGCCAATCAAAGTGATTCACTTTTAAAACTTTTATAACTTTTATAACCAACGCAATTTCCATGGGAAGTCCAATGGGGAGGCCAGGCTGAGCGGTTTGTCAATCAAAACGCGTGTTAGCGTGTGTGTTAGCGTGCGTGTTAGCGTGCGTGTGTTAGCGTGCGTGTGGTTAGCGCGCTTGTAGCCGCGTTTAGCTGCTGTGTTGTAGCCGTGTCTGTGTTACCATTATGAAACTGTTCACAGTCAACTGCATTTTGCTGAAATAACTCACCTTTGCAGCATATTTTTATTATAATACTGTAAATGTGAATGAAGCGGAGGAGGCGAGTTAACTGATCAAAGCGCTTGTTCAGGGTTTGAAAATACGCCCACCAGAAATTACTTATATTCTCTCAAATAATGAGTACTCCATATAATAGAGTACTATATCATAAAATGCCAATACTTGACTTTGAAGGCTAAAATAGCAGGGACAGAACCTTTAAGAATGTCAAGAATTGGGGCGATTTGTGGACAAAGACCATCTAAGAGCCGACGTGGCCGAGCTGGCCTGACACATCAGGCCCGTCTGGCTCTGTCTCATTCTCCCGATCAACGACAGATGCATTGAGGAAACGTCAGCAGCACGTGTGTATGGACCTCTCGACTGTGCACATTATTTCCTCGGCACACTGCAGATCTGAAACGCACAGCGTTGTGGTTCTATTCATTAAGGCGCACGGTGAAGAATACACTATGAATGCTCTCTCGCGAATTACAAAATCATCACTAATCATCATCGAGGACAAGCTGTGTTACGACTCTACAGGGTGAGGTTGAATTGTTGACATTTGGGAAAGATATTTGGACCTAAAACGTGCTCCACGAACGTCCGAGCCGACGTGCTTTTAAGAACCCGATTCTAAGACGCATTAACCAAAATGTCACAAATGAATGAAAAGGCCTATTGTGTAAATCCCACATGAACAAAGCCTTTTGTTATACCTAGTTGTCTCTCTACAGAACCTTTCAAAACATTGACTTAAAGGAATCAGGCCAGTGTTTGCCAGACTGGATCTTTCTTACCTAGCTTAGCGAGTTATTCGTACCTGTTCCTGTCTTTTGTGCCGTGGAAGAGCTCTGTCACTTCTAAACTTCAACCTGTTTGTCTGTCCTGCGTGCCACTCCTCCCCTCCCTCTTGGTGTTTGTCGTCTCCTCACCTAGGCGACGCCATCGTCCTTACCACCTGTTTACTCACACACACCTGCATCCAATCACACAGCTCGTGCCTGCTCTTCAAGAACACCAGTCTCCACCATTCCGTGACCATTCGTTTTACCTGACCAACAGTTGACGCTTTGCGCTCAGTCTTTTTAAACCTTGTATTTTCTGGGCGATCTGGTTTTTGTCTCAGCCTACACCCAGCAACAAATACTAACCCTGTCTGCTACTTAGCCGTCCAACTGGTTATCTGGTCTTCCATTCCATGACTTTGTGAGTAAATAAAAATCTTGTAACCACTTTACCGCTTGCTCTGTTTGGTCCAAATTCAAACCGTAACAGCTCAGGAAACTTCATTATATTGGGAGACGCCAAATGCTAACAACATCTTTGAGTTTTGCATGGACTGGTGCAGTACAAAGTCCAGACAGGTAGCATCACTCTCTAAGCTCAGGTAAGAACATAACTCAGTAAGGAAGAAACACTGGCCTGTCCTTTAAAGAGTTTTTTTTACTTTGCCATTTCATTTAAAAAGTTTTCCGTTAAAAAAGAAATACAAAAACAATTACAAGCTTCAGAAGATCTACATGAATATCCTTTTGTTTACATGATTAAAGGTACATTTTAATATAATCATTTTGAAAATATTTTGCTCCATTTGTCGCTCTTGAGAAATAACAGTCTAGAGCCTTCAGCCCTGAACAGTATAATCTTCCATTTGATGGTCTCTATCGACCTTTGTGGCTATCCGCTTAAGCAGCATTTCCTTGAAAGCCTTTTTGCTGTGTAATAAATCTTCTTAAGTAACTCACAGCTTTCTTATTAATATGACTGTTGAATTAATTGAGAATGAGGAGGCTGTTTCTGGACTCCACAGTGGGCCACTTCCGAAGTGTGTGTGGCATTCTAACTCTGCTGTATCAGTTTTCTCCACGTTCTATACATTTGAATTGTTTTGTCAAAAAGGATACAAAAAATATGAGCCAACAACATAATTCTAAATAATCGTGATATAATTTTTTATCTATACGAGCAGCTCTATCCGTTAGAATGTAAAGCGGCAGTCATTTCCAATCTGACGTTATCCTTTCGGTGATCAGCAAGTGTGATTTTTTAGTTGACAAATGCTTGGCGCTTTGACTTCTGTGTCTCCTCAGGTTTTCTCCTCTGTTTTCAGCTTTTCTCCTTCTCTCCACTTTTCTCTGTGTCTCAGGCTTTCTCCTTCTCTCAGCTTTGCCTCCTCTCAGCTTTCTCCTTCTCTAGCTTTCCCTCTTCTCTCAGCTTTTCTCTGTGTCTCAGCTTTTCTCTGTGTCTCAGCTTTTCTCCTTCTCTCGGCTTTCTCGTATGTTCTCAGCTGTTCTCTGTGTCCTTCAGCTTTCTCCTCTTCCTCAGGTTTTCTTCCTCTTCTCTCAGCTTTTCTCCGTGTTCTCAGCCGTTTCTCCTTCCTCTCAGCTTTTCTCCGTTTCTCAGCTTTCTCCTTTCTCAGCTTTCTCCTCTTTCTCTCGAGCTTTCTCCCTCTTCTCTCAGCCTTTTCTCCTTCCTCAGCTTTCTCCTCTTCTCTCAGCTTTTCTCCGTGTCTCAGCTTTTCTCCGGTTCAGCTTTTCTCCGTGTCTCAGCTTTCTTCTGTCATGTCTCAGCTTTTCTCCTTCTCTTCAGTTTCTCTTCTCTCAGCTTTCTCCTTCATCTCAGCTTTTTCCTTCTTCTCAGCTTTCTTCTCTTCTCTCACTTTCTCCTTCTCTCAGCTTTCTCTGTGTCTCAGCTTTTTCTCTGAGTCTCAGCTTTTCTCCTCTTCTCTCAGTTTTCTCGGCTCCCGGCAGGCAGCATCGCTCGCTCCGCCTCCTCGTCAGACTCTACACTGCGCTGTTCAGACTGCTCCTTCCAGGCCATCCGGACCCGCACCTTACTTCACCCGGCAAAGGCACGACGTGCCGGGACAACTACGACACAACCTGCTGCACGAGTGTCGGGCCGAGGGCACAGCGGCAGCAGCAGGGACATGGAGACACATGACCCTCTACGCTTGACCTCTGAAGGATTTGCTGCAGGAAAAAACTCTGAAGAAAATGTTTTTAACATAAAGAGAAAGTTATTTATCTTGAAGTGTTCCTGCGTACAAACTTTGCTGAAAAGTCTGCTTACCTACTAAACCCCGCAGTAATTGTCTCAGTTGGCCTTTACCCAATACCTAAATAGTGTCAAAATGAAGATGAAATATGAAAGTTTAACATGACAACACACAGCAACAATGTAGGAAAGTCCGTATTCTTTTGGTCTTCAAAGAGGTGTTTTCTGGCCTATTGGCTGTAAGCCTCCAGTCGAAGTTTGTAGATTTGGGTTAAAAGCCAAACCTGGAGAAACTGCGCTCTTAACGCGAGTTAATGAGGAACAAGTGAATTTTTAAAACTTATTTTATTTTTTCTGGATTTTCGATTCTAATAAATACATTTGATTTCTTAAAGACACAAAACAAAAAAGTCTCAATTAGAAGAATTTACTTTTGTCTTTTATTTAATTTTTGATCGTTTAAAAATTATATTGAATATTTGCGTCTATAACAATGTTTTAGTTTATATCCTGATTAAAAAAAGTTTGTTAACGACTCTTTCGTCCAAAGTTCTTCATCTCCTCTTTTCATCTTTTACACGTTCTGCGAAATAAATTACTAATTGCGTAAATAAACAAGACAAATATTGAATATTATGATTATTGATACATTATTGACATTAAACACTTATTGACTGAGCTCCATTCTAGTGACACGACTGCAAGTATATGTTCTGTTTAAAAAAATATACTATAAACTTAATTAACATAGACACAAGTTCAAGTGCGTGACATCGCCCCGGTCATGGCGAAGCCGGGGACCCACCCTGGGGCCAGGCCCTGGGGTTGGGGCTCGCATATGAGCGTCTGGTGCTCGGGCCTTTGCTTCACGGGACCCGGCCGAAGGACGACATGGGCACCCCCTCCTTGACCCGCCTCCTGTGGACCCGCCCCTCCGGGACCCGCCTCCTGTGACACCGCCCTCTGTGGACCACCACCCGAGAAGGGATCCTAGGGTCATGGTGCAGAAGAGACTGGGTGCAGTCATAACCCGGGTCCCTCGATGACCTGGTCGCGCAACTTCTGGGTTCGGACATGAAACCGTCTACCTGCTGGGGGGAGGAGCCGAGCGTGTAGGAGGTTAACGTCGTGGAGAGAGGCTGGAATCTCGACTTGCCCGCGGGAGAGACGGGCCGGTGGGCCTTGCTCATGCCCCCCAGCTCGCGCCACACACGAGAGGTCGTTCCCTACGGTCCGTCGGACAGGTCCTCACTGTTGTTTCGGGTCTACGGGCCCCAAACATCGGTAAAGTACCCGCCCTTCTTGGGTCCCTGGGAAAGGTACTAGATGCGCTGCTCACGACTGGGACTCTGTTGTTCTCACTGAGGACTTCAACGCCCACTTGAGTAACGACAGTGAGACCTGGACCGGGATCTTGTCATACTACCGCCACGCTACCTGATACCCGAATCGCACCAGCGCCATCTTGTGGTGTACCCAATTATTGCATATGTACATTAAAACACAGTAAAACGTTCACATAGTGAAAAGTAAAAATATAACAGTTTTAAATGTTGTTTTCTGACCTTATAGAGTTTTTAATGGGGGGGGGGGGCAACATTTTAATCTAAAGTAAAAACACCGATTGCCACAGTAATCTTTTCACTAATTACAGACACATTTCACTCCAAGATATCCTGAAAAGTTTTGACAAACGTTAGAACATTAATACATAAAGCATAATCCTAATACTTATTAAGGGACAATATGGTTCAGACCCAAAATAGATCCCAGTTCAATTGGCCATAATGATGCTAAGAGAGAAATTATCGAAAGCTTTAATAAATAAAAAAATACTATGCAATAGGAATTTTATTGATCTCAAAAGCTTTTGACCTCATCAAACCATGATATACTCAAGAAATTAGAGGATATTGAATACGGGGGTGGCCGGGAAATGGTCTCTTCTTAGTCTTGACATTGCTGTTGGGTCCCCCCAGGGTCAAGTTTGGCCTGAAAATTATTAATGTGTATGTTAATGATATTTTAAATGTTTCTCAATTGGTAATGTGTTTTGTTTGCTGGGACGGATACAAACAATTTCATATAGTAACGAAAGTTGGAAAGTGAACTTATTAGCGTTGTAAACAAGTAGTAAAATTAATCAAGGATGGAATATAAGTTTCCTCAAAGTTAGATAAATTTAAAGTGATGTGTAACACTGTGATATGTAACTAGTGTAAATGCTATGATTAATGGTTTCTGTTTCGTCTCTCAGAGAAACAACTTAGTGCTCAAATAATGTACGAAAAGCAGGTGGACCGTCCACCCATTTATACTTATGTTGGGCTTTTAGCCGATATTTACAGGTTTAAAAAACAATCCACGAGTATTATACATTATTTACATTTGCGTTGCACTGACCGCATTGAGAGAAAAGAAAAAGAAAAGAACGACCCCGACTGTTCCTATGAGAAAGTTTAGTCCACACGCTGAGACGTAGCGCTATTGTTCCATAAGGCATTGTTTCATGTCCATAACGCAATTGTTCATGATTTGGAAGATGCGGGACACTTACAACGAACACCAGACGAAGGAGAGCGGCCGCAAGGCCTCCTACCGCACCGTCAGAAAGGATCAGAAGTCCCAAGGAACTTTGGGAAATATCCAGAGGCATTAACGGTTCTCCACAAGATCTGATTGCCTTTCACGAAACCCGTTGGCAAACCTGGCCTGTATAACAACATGTCATGTGTTCAGTTTACAAACAATGCCTAGTATCGCTTTAAATACAACCATGGCAGTTGGTAATTACTCCAATAAGTGCATTATATCAATGGCATCTAAACACACATTAACCACAAATGACAGTATCAAAATTACTCGAAAAGCATTTCAGATAAATAAATAAAATAAGAACCGGTCAAAAACACTCCGAGGAAGCTAGTGCGGAAATAACCACAGGGCATTGGTACAGTACAGAATTCATCCATAGTACTACTTTTAGCACTTGGCAGTAGCGGGTTTATGCCATACACAGGACAAGCACACAATCCAAAACATATTATATGTGCACGGCGCCGCAAAGATAAAAACAACAACAACAGAATGGCTACATTTTCAACAAGCATGGCAACACTCACCGATCCCATAAACCAATGGCACACATCAACGATTACGTGCGCGTAGAACCACCTGTTGAGAGCACAACATGTCAAACCCATTCATAGCAAGTACGCATTTGCGTGTAAGATTGGCGTTTTTACCTGCAGCCCGCACGTCCGAGCCCCACGTTGGTCCCACGCACCTAACTGGCACGCGGCTACTGTGTATATTGGCTAGAGCTTACAGCTGACAGACTTCCGGGGCGCGCAAAGGCTCATTGAAATGGTCAGTTCTTACGCAACTGCAGTGAAAGCATTCATCATCTATTATTATTATGAGCTTGGGGTTACAGCCTCCCCCTTAGGAAAGCACGCTCTCGTGACATGCTAGGACAGTGACGGCAAAGCAACCGAGCCGAGAGTAGTAAGGGTTTGTGACCTAGCCCCGGTAAAACGTCAGTATACGCTTCTGAAGATTGTTGGAATAATTTGACAACTGAGATCAACGGATTACCCAGACACAGAATATGAAAGCATCAGTTGGACCCGCGACGACCCGTGCCGGCGTAGCTACAACATCGTCAGCTATTACCGGTAGTCGCATCGGGCGTTGATTAATCGGTCAGCAGATGAATCAGAGTTGGTTGGGCCAACGTCTGTACCATTGGAGGTAACTCTTCTTGCTGCTCAACAGTAGGCAAGCCTCAGCAGCACCTCTGCAAGAGAGCGTGAGCGGCTTCCAGTATCACTTACTTCTCCTGACACATCCGTAGTGTCCGACATTCCTCCTCACGATCGGCTGAATCGACTGTTTAACACGTCACCAGGCTGCTCGACCACAAGAGAAGAAAGGCTGCTATCCGACGTCAGACTCAGCTGGACCGTCCAGGACGCACAGAGTCAGTGGAGTAACCGCAAACACTTCCAGCCGTCAAACATCAGCTGGTGACAAGGTAGATCTGGCACAGCGACAGTTTGTACAGGATCTCAGTACTCGCGACTTGTCACTGGACCTCAACGGACTTTTGCTGGACAAAATGAGACACTCCAAGCGGCCAGTTCTCATCGTCCGGAGAGGTCCGAGACCACCGGCTGCTGCGAAAGCTTTGCTCGGGTCAGAGGCCTCCACTGAGAAATGTGGAACCACACTGCGGTAGTGGGCTGGGAGAAACCCACAGGGAAGAAGCAGATCCTTAGGTACGGGTTGGCCCTTCTTTGGTGTCAGGCCTCACAGTATAGACAGAAGATCTCCAGCACATGCAACAACCACGTAAGCCTGAGGTTCCCACTTGTCCGCCAGTTTGTGTTTACCTCGAATCTTTACGTTACGGAACGAAAACCCGATCCCCCAACCTCCAGCTTACAAGTCTTTACTCTTGGTCGAAGCGGGTTTTGTTTTCGCTCTGCAGACTTGAGTGCATTCCTACGGAAGCCAGTTGGTAACACTCCTCAAGACGAGATCTCAACGTCCCTTAAGCATACTCCGTGGTGTATGTGGATTTCTCACGAACAGGCAACCGAAAGCCTAAATCAACAGAAGTCGTGGCGATCATTCCAAACATAAGTTTAAGCGGAACCAGTCACCTGTTACGTTGATTTGTAGCTGCACGAGGGCTTCACTACTCCCCCATTTAAACTTTGCTTTTTCGAGGGTTCCGAGCATTCCCGAAGTAACGTCCGTCCGATTAAAACGTCAATCAGGATTGCCCACCGGATATATGTGGTCCGTGAGATTTCTTCATTCCTGGACTTTCACAGAGCTTCCCCGAATCAGGCTTCCACTCAAAGTCAGGACCCTGGTCGGGCTATGCAGGCGTTGTCTGGAAGCACCAAAGTTCACGATGAAAATCACTGCCACAAAAGCTTTGCGACCGTCCGTGCTTTCTGATTTGGAGTGGGAATCGCAAAACTGCGAACTTTGTGTGAAAGAGATCCGGTTGAACAAAAACATGCTTTTGGTATGCGTGGCGGTCAGGCTCAATCGAATAAAAATCCAGCAGTACAATTCAGGGGCCGAGATGTTTAATATTTGACGGAAAGGAGCAGCTTCTTTCCGGTGCAGCTTTTCGGCGCACACATCTGTCACAAATGTTCCGAATCTTTCATCGGCCACATCAGCACCTTTTTGTTCGCCAGAAGAAACGCGCGCTCAGTCCAACGTTTCTCCACACCCATGTGGACGCATTTGGTTATGAGGCTTGTGAGACAAGACAACTGAAGATCCGGAGGCAGCACAACTGTAATTGGCATACCTCCATCAATCCCTTGCTCTGTTAGAGACTCCATTCCTCAACTGCTAGTTTGTTAAGTTCCCTGAGCAACAATGGAGTCAGAGAGCTCTTTCCTTAAGGCAGTACACCTTCTCCCCCGTTCTCCATCTGCTGAACCAACTTCACAAATGGTTGGAATCGCTTGCTGTCTTTCCCGCAGATCGCTGGTAGACAATGCGTGAGGCCAGGTAACCCAATGCAGATCTTCAGAGGGAGCTGTCAGGAATCATCAACATGCACCAGAGACACCTCGCCAGAGTAACCTGAGGATGGCGGGCCTCGAAGACGGTCCCCAACAGACAGGTTCACAGATGGCGTTCACGATCTCTGTGGACGAGTTCCTCTTCATCTTCGATCCAGCAACTCTCTGCCTCAAAAATTGTGGATGAGGCTCCCGCTCTTTAGCGAAAAGTCGACATGCGGAGCTGCTGAGTATGCGGTCGTTCTGGATACCAGTCAGCATCGTTGAGTTATACGACCCGCCCCGTTACGTGCAGTTTGAAAGAGTAGGCAGATTAGCAGCAGCAAGCCAGCAGGAGCGGATTGGCTGGTGGCATCCATCGTGCAGATGTAAGTTATGTAAGTCAAGGGTACTGCGAAACAAACATCAAAATTGCCCATTAGAGGTAGATCATGTGATTTCAAACCACGTCCACTTAGCGCCAAAAAATGCCAGCTTGTGGCAATAACGAGACTCACTATGACATCGCCGACTTGCATAAAGCGATGACTCGGAAGCCTTCCTCTCTGCCCTGGTAGTAGGGGCAGCTCCCAAACCCGGTCGTGCTTCGGTCTGTGTGAGAGTTAAGGGCGTTTAGGTAGCAAACCCAAGGACAGGAGCCAGACGTCAGCTTGTCTGATCAAACAGTTCGAATGCTGTTTGTCATTCGCAGTCCACCGATCTCCGAAAGGCTCTTGGCGGATAGGTAAGAAACAGTGGCTCCCGCACTTGGTGACTTCCGAACCGGAGCGTTATCCCTTTGGTGAGGTCTGTCAGAGGCCTTAGGTGAAAGACGCGAATGGTCTCTGGATAGTAAACGACGATAGTACCGGCAAACCCGCAGAGAAGACCCGCCAACTCCTTAATTGGTAGAATCGGCCAGGGATTTCAAGCATCCTCTGTTTTTTTCCGGGATCAGTTCCACCCCCTTTTCGAAACAGGGCCGATGGGTACTGCACGAGGTCTGGAAGAAACAGGTTACACTTTTCTTGGCGACAAGCTTGATGGCCATAGTCCTTCAACCTGTCAGTACCCCGCAGACAATCGCTGCTCAGCTCTTCCAGGGTGTCTGACGAAGATGATGATGTCGTCATAAACACAAGGACTTCTTTGAGATGTAAGTCACCCATCAAGCGTCCATTCAATCTCTGGAATGTCTAGTGGCATTGACACCTTGTGGCAATCCGATTGAATTCCCAGAACCCACTGGGTCCAAGCGTGTCTTCACCTGGTCTTCCTCATACGGCATGGCGATCTGATAGTAACCAATTTAAATCCAACACGGGTTGAAGCGCACTTTCTGAACCGGGTGAGCGCGGAAAAAATCTTCCAGGATTGGAGCTGCATAGGCATCGTTTCACGTTTGAAGATCGAGCTTCCGGATATCTATACACAGGGCCGGACGTCACCTTTCTTTGTTGCCGACAACCACAATAGTGAGGAAAAGGTTGGATTCCCTATTACTCCCGCTTCCAAAGGTCACGAAAGATGGTACGACCGCCCTCAGTATGCCTGAGGATGTATCGTCGGGAGCGCGATGCCTTGAACGGCGTGAACATCATGGGAGGTTGATGGCGATGACGCGACCTTGTGCTGTGCAGACCGAAATCTAATCGATGTTGGTTGTGAAAAGACCTCAGTATGTACGGAGTTTTGCATATTATCGTTGCTTTTCCACTCAGCAAGGTATGGTGAATGCCAAAGTGAACGGGTGGGAAGCTGTCTCCTGAGGCAGGTCCTTGCGGCTTGCTGTGACAGAGTAGTGGCAGCTTCCCGACGATTGGCAATTTTCTGTGTGCAACGGAGGACATCAGCACATCTCGCTCCGAGCCGTCTGGTTCACTACAACAGGAACGTTGTATGGCGCACGTTGAGGATGGAAGCAAGGACCACTTTGACGCATAACCCTCCTGCAACGGGACGTTGGATTGTCAGATTGAGTGCCCATGTGTAGTAGTGGGTCTGGGTCTTAAAGTATCAGCAGTTACCCTCAGAACAACAGTCTTGTCCAGCCGGAACTTCACTACATGATGGGTTTGCCGTCGAGCCTAATAACTCCAAACTGCCATCTGACTTATACTGGATGGCTTTCCAAGAGGCCAGCACCGCCCGTATGCCCTGGGAACTGGGCAGAAAGTTGGCAGTTCAGTTTGAAATACTGGGGAGACAATGCTCCAGGAGTGTCTATGTCCTATTAGAGACTGAGGCTGGCTGAGTCAGAACAATGAGCGAGTGTGGCCACAAACCTCTAACCCAAAAAGTCCTTGGGAAACGTCACTGCAACTTCCACCGATAGCCAAGTAAGCACGAGTTCCTGTCCTGCAGTCCTCACATGAGTAATTCTTCAACGTGCTGACAGCTGCTCGAAAGATTATTATTTAGAAGTGAGACAAGTGTATGTTGACTTGAGAGCCTGTATCGCAGTAGGCAAGAATCACTCTCGTGCAGCTATCTCACCATGCATACACACTTTGGAGCCCACAAGGCCACGTGTAGTCGAGATGAAGCGCCATTCGGTGAGGTGTTTGGTTGACTCACTCTGCCACATTTGATCATTTCTTGTTGAGACATTTGGTCCCACACCGAGCCCCTGGTCGGCCCCGTACCAGGAACTGATCTAGTTAACTTGGCTTGCCAGAGAAAAGTGCTCTTGATTGGACCGTTTGCTGTATGTGTTCTCTTGTGGCCACTAGTAGCAGGATTTGGGCTCACTTAGGCCACTGGGACGAATTATGTCGCCGTCTTCGCACAACGGGAAACCAAGTATCCAGCCCGGGTTGCGTACTTGCTTCTCAAACTTGGTTGGAGCTAGACACCAACGTCAAGTGAAAGAGATGGCTTCTAGACCCAACTGGCTGGCGGTCAAACAAACAGTTGTCGCTGGACATCCGCTAGCTGCTGAGCTAACTTCGTCTGGTGAGCACGACGTGGAGTGCGGGGCAATGGCGTCCCCCCTCATGCGGTTCTCAGTGCGGGCGGCACACTGAGCGATGGCGCAACCTTCTGCTTCGGCTGATCCAGAGGTGTTTCAATACGAACCTGTTAGCAGCATTCGGACGGTCGTGCT